>KB205940.1:105959-122854 GCA_000328965.1 Ascocoryne sarcoides NRRL 50072
TTCTTTTCCCTTAGCTTTCTACCACTCTTACATACTCAATCAATCAAGCTACCACCTTAGATCTCGCACCTTCGACCGTCCCATTTGACAGGTTATGAGCCCTCGCGCTCTACTGTGGTAGACCGTTCTATTTCTTTTTAGAACACGCTCTCGATTCGTCGCCTTGTGAATTCAATCACAGGCTTTACAGCGCCCGAGTATCGAGTATATCCTCGTACTCGACTGGTGCTTGCTTCTTTAAGCACATATACAGTAGTGCCTTTGTGCTAATACTGTGTGCTGTCTGATCTCACGGCCTTGCCTGATCAGACTACGAATCGATGAGCTACTCTACGAATACTCCTCCTCCACATCAAGTCTCGACTCCTCCTCCTACGAATCCTCATCCTTCGGTACAACCTGCTAGATTATATCCTCATCTTCCTAACATTTTGGAAGAGGAACAGTCGGATACACCGTTGTCGTCCTCGTCGTCCTCTAGTAGTGACGACAGTGACTCTGACATGGGGGAATCAAGTGATCTACAACTGCCCTCTGGCAATAAGCTTAGAGGTGCAGAGAACTATAAGGGTTAGAAGGAAGCAATGATCAATTTGCTTATAGCTCTTGATTTAGATGACTTTATATCTTCTGACCTTGTTGTGCCTACGGAGGTCAAGATTACTGATGTGGGTATTAGTGTAGAGTTATCAGAGCTTAAGGTTTAGAAGAAATTCCGTAAGCACAACGCTAAAACTGTGCTTGCTCTTATTAACAACATATCTGGCATTGATACTAGAGCTCTGATAGAGTCAAATCCCTCTGCTAAGAGTATTTGGGATACTCTCTAAAAGTATTATAAAGGCTCTGGAATTGTGCTTGAGTATTAAGCTCTTGAGCGTTGGGTGAGTATTCGTTACTCTAACTACAACAATGTAGGTTAATATATTATTGCCTTTAAATGTAACGTTAAGCAAATGGAGGATTTAAAGCTCACGTACGACTACGCCAAAATCGACCCTCTCCTCTTTATCCACGGCTTAGCTAAGGAGCTTCCTATATAGGCTGAGCGCCAACGATCAATTTCCCGAACTGCTATATCCGAATCACGCGTCACTCTTGACAACCTCATTACGGACGTGATAGATGAGAGTAGGAATAAGGATCGAACTGCTCTCTATGGAAGTAAGCCAAAGGAAAATAAGGGATATAAGGGAAAGGGTAGTGTTTCTACGTTGAAGTTCTATAAGGGTTATAATAAGAAGGTCACGTATGCCGAGGCCAATTGCTATACTCTCCACCCTGAAAAGCGCCTACCTCGAAAGGACAACAAAGGCAAGAAGAGAGCTGATACGTATCAGCAAAAGCCTAATGATAAGGTAGCACAATCACTAGTTGCGATCAGCACCGAGCTTACTGCCACGTCCTTCTCCTCTATTGCTATACCTGACGTAGCTCCAACGGCGTTTGTGTCCTCGGTGAAGAGTGATTAGATTACAGATATCGGGTGTACTTACCATATTTGTAACAACCTAGACTGGTTTTACTAGTATACGCCTGGCAGATCGCTATCGATCTTAACCGGCAATGGGAACGTTCGCCCTAAGGGAATGGGTATTATACACCTGAATCTTCCTCTCTCCGATAGGTCCTTCTTCGAGTTGAAACTCAAGGACGTGATGTATATTCCTGCTTTCCCAGTTAACTTATTTTCAGGGGTAAGGTTATACCGAGCTAAGGGATATCTTAAGGACAACAAGGTCTTCTTTAATAATGCTAAAATTGCTTAGTATAGCGTGTCTAGTGGCTCTATGAAATTGAAGATTGACTCCTTCTCTTTCCTTACAAATGCAGCTTTCCCAGCTGCTATTTATGAGCAACCTATTACAAAGGAGCTCTGGCACCGTCGTCTTAGGCACATTAGCTTTGACAACGTTGCCTCTACTAAGTCTATTACTACAGGTATAGACTACCCCACTCGAGCTTACTATAGTGACCTCGGAGTTACTAAGCTCTGCGATCCTTGCGAGATTGTAAAGCTATACCGAGCTGTTCGCCGCGTTGGACGTATTCGTCTTTAACACGCTCTCGACGAGGTCCATGTCGACGTCGTCAAGCTCACTCCACGTGGAATTAATGGAGAAGAGTATGCCACTGTACTTACTGACGGAGCTTACAGTGCTCGCTGAGGCTATGCCCATACTGAAAAGAGAGGCGCTTACGATGCTATTAAGAGCTTCGTAAAATTGTGCCGTACTTAATACAAGTGTACTCTAAAGCTATTTAGAATAGATAGAGGAAAGGAATTCGGAGGCAATAAAGTCTTTACAGACGCCTCTGTTTTAGGCATGATCCTAGAAATTACTACTCCACGAAACCCTAAGCAAGGAGGCAAAGCGGAACGTGCTAATCGCGTTATTATAGAGAAGCTTCGTACAGTTATAATAGATATGGATATTCTACGAATTCTCTGGCCCGAAATCTTCTCCTTGATTATATCTATCACCAATAGGACTGCCACTTCCACTGTTGTTAGTAAGACCCCTTTCGAAGCTTTCCTCGACGATGTTGAGCCTAGAAAGACACATAAGCCCGATCTCAGCTATATACGTGTGCTAGGCTGCGAAACCTTCGTCCAAATTCCGAAGGAAAACAGAGTCAATTCGCAAAAGCTAGAGCCACGTGCTGATCGAGGAATTTTAGTTGGATTCGAAGGTAATCATATATATCGTGTTTGGGTCCTAAATCGTTCTAGGAAGCTAGTTCGCTCGTCGAACGTACGCTTCAACGAAGGCCCTTTCCGATCAACTACAACTCCTATAGTTATATCAAATTCGGAGGAACGTACAGTTGCCCTGAGCCCTAGCCTCGAGTAAGGGGTAAGTCCTATATTAGAGCACTATACTAATACTATTGAGCAAGAACTGCTTAATCAGTTGCTCGAGCCTCCGCTAGTCTCTTCTATTAAGCTAGATTCAGCTCCCTCTGTAATCGAAAAGGATATCACATTCAACGATTTAAGCGATAAGAACTTTTAAGATACTATTAAAGAGATCACACAGCCACTCCTGCCTACTCCTGATCCTACCCCAGACCCGGACACTTTAGAGCGTATTTTGCCTGAAACTCTCACACAAAAGCGTGGCCGTGGTCGTCCAAAGGGCAGTAAGAATAGGCCAAAGGCAATTAGCAGTGACACTGCTGCTCCTCCTCTTCCTAGAGTATCTCGACTTACTAGGTCTCAATCCAAGGACCCAGGTACAGTAAACCTGGATGTTGAGTATAGCTCTTCCGCTACGCCTGATCAGCGTAAGCAGGCCAATTTGGCCCTATTCACGTCGATGCATACTGCCTACAAGGCCGCTTCAATGCACGACGAGGATCCTCAGTCTTATAAGGAAGCAATGGCAAGTCTTGAAGCTACTCATTGGAAGTTAGCTATTTAAAAGGAACTTGCCTCTTTTACTAGGAAGAAGACCTAGACTATCACCAATCGAGGTGCTATTGGCAAGGGAAACAAGGTGCTACCTGGACGCTGGGTATTTAAGACCAAGTGTGACAAGGATGGCCAAATCTCTCGGTACAAGGCCCGATGGGTAGTCAAAGGCTTCCGTCAAGTTGAGGGTATTGACTTCGATCAAACCTTCGCTGGAGTAGCCAAGCCTACCTCTTGGAAGCTCGTAATTGCTATGGCAGCTCTCAACGGTTGGGAGATTGACCAGGCAGATGTTATTACTGTCTTCCTAAATAGTAATATTAATAAGGAGGTATATGTCGAGTTACCACCTGGCCTCGATATCTCTCCCGAATTCCTCAAGGACCTAAATCGCTGTTATCTAAACGGTAAGTTTCCTACCTTCATTTGTAAGCTTTTGAAGGCTCTCTACGGGTTGAAGCAATCTCCACGCCTATGGCAAAAGAAGCTCAGCTCCGAATTGAAAAAGCTAGGTTTCGAGCCCTTCCTCTCCGACGCCTGTGTTTACCGTCATACGGTCACTGGCATTCTCATCGTCACTTACGTCGATGACTTCCTTATTGTTGGTCCTAAAGGCAAGGACCTTAACGCTATTAAAGCTCAGCTCTTTAGTACGTTTGAGATGGAGGATATAGGTCCTACTCAGTACTTCGTTGGTGTTAAGATCACTCGCGACCTAGTAGCAGGCACTGTCTCCCTCTCACAGGACGCTTATATCGACAAAATCCTAGGCAAGTATAACATACTGGATTACGCTCCTGTTACAACTTCTATAGATATAGGTGCTACCGAATCTTTTGTGCCTAATTCTGGCACAGCTACATCAAAGGATACAGAGCTCTACCAGTCAATTGTAGGCTCCGAGATGTACCTTATGACCCAGACACGCCCTAATCTAGCATATACTCTCTCTGTGTTATGTCGTTACTTACACAATCCCTCTCAAGAGCACTTGAAAGCCGCGTATCACGTGCTTAAGTATATCAAGGGCACTAGAACTGTTGGGATCACCTACGGAGAGACCAACCTACTTTAACAACTCCACGGCTATTCTGATGCCGCTCATAGAAATAGTAGAGAAGACCGCCGATCTACTTGTAGCTACATATTCCTATTCGTAAGAGGCCCTATTTCATGGAGTTGCTAACGCCAAAAGCCACTTGCTCTCTCCTCCACGGAAGCCGAGTATTATACACTTACATTAGGTGCACGAGAGGCTGCCTAGCTACGCCTTCTATTCAAGGATCTCTAGTACAAAGGCACTAATATTGATTCTATTCGCTTGATCGGTGACAACCAAGGAGCCCTCTCATTGGCTGAAAATCCTCAATTCCATTAACGAACTAAGCATATTGAGATTCAGTGGCACTATATTCGTAAGGAGGTTGCTATTAGTAACATTGACCTGTGGTTTGTACCCACTTCGGATATGACAGCAGATGGCCTAACTAAGCCTCTGCCTAAGGCAAAACATAATAACTTCATAATTGGGATGAATTTACACGCTTTAAAGCTGTAATTCGATTGCTAAATTAAGGTATTTGAATACGCTCATATAGGTGTCGTATTCAGGGGTGTGTTGGATGGAATCCGACACCTGTCATGGGACTTGGATCATGTGACTGGTTGACTCATACTAAGTGATTCACTAGGGGGTTGAGGACTAGCCTCAACACCCCTCTTCTTTTCCCTTAGCTTTCTACCACTCTTACATACTCAATCAATCAAGCTACCACCTTAGATCCCGCACCTTCGACCGTCCCATTTGACATAAATGACTAACATAAATTAATTATAAGCTCTATCACTGTCGTTGTCGTTGTGAATGTCAATTTGTATCAATGTCAATGTCGATGTTACTATTACTAATCGCTATTCACTTTTAAGAATAAAGAAAATTAAAATATATATTATACTTGTAGAATAAATCTTAATTGACTTTTTAGAACTTACATATTAGATGAATTAATATTTTTTGACAAAGATTTCAATTGTATAAGTGTATTTAGAATTGTTATGTTAATTTTGAAATGGAAGTATAATAGAAATCTTTAGAAATACTGTAGCTATATTTCTAATAGAAGAACTAAGAAGAGTTCTAATAAACATAAATTTTATATACAAGTATTAATTTAGCATAACGTGTTCACAGAATTGCGATGACGGGAGTAAATTAGTAGACTTGATTTTGCTCTAAACAATTAACACAATCAACATGAAAATTCACCCTCTCTCACCTCCCCAGTTGCCAACGCCTGCTCCCCTTTTTCCTTCTCGCCCGCTCTACCAATATCACCAACACCCCCATCGAAGTTTCCCAGCCCCAAAATCTCTTCCTCGCCCTTCATTTTCCCACCGACGAAGTTTTCCGCAATCTGGCTCCGTGTTTGATAGCCAAAAGAACCAGCAACAAAGGAAACTTTGTAGGCGAGCACATCGGAAATATTCTCTTTGGCAATTGGACTGGATCTCTTTCCCATAGCAATCGAATAACCGAAGCCATCGCCAGTTCGGAAAATGAGATCCTTCCATCTAGCGAATGTGCGAATCAATCTCCCCTCAGTAGGTGCTCCATCCCTCCCCGGAACTGTCTTTCCGATCTCGTGGAAAATCCGAAGAATCTTGCCCTTCTCCATACTCTCACTCAACTCAAACTCCCAAGTCGTAAAAATAGGGTGAATGATATGGAAAGCCTTCGTTTTGACAAGCGGCACATCAACCGCTTCTCCAGTCGTCTCATTGATCGTATACTTGACAGTCTTGCCTCCAGCCCAGATGTCGATTTCATTTTTTAAGTCTTTGGAGGCGAGAGATAAGGCGAAGAGAGGACCGGAGGCGAGAGAGGAGTGGGAAACGACAAGGCAGGGCGGCGTGGAGATGAGTATTTCGTAGATCATGCTTCGGACTTGAAGGGAGAGTATGGTAAGATACGGGGTAGGGTTCACTGGTAGAACGACCTTGCAGGTGGTGGATGCGCAGTAGCCAATATGAGAAGAAAATTCAACGGACGAGAGTACAGAGTTGCTGATAGAGGAAGGCATATAGCTAAGTCGGATAATTGGTCTAGCAACTACCATTGAGGAATTGGCTGTATTGTCGACTATGGAGCTAATCTTCACATGGCGATTTGTGGATTGGGTGCTGGCGGTAGGAGGATACTCGTTCTCTGAATTAAGAGACGGCTGGAGATTCGTGTCCAAAGGAGTATGCCAAGAACGGCTATCGATCTCCTCTTTAGAGATCGATGCATTTTGAGGTTGAGCCAAACGAAGAACAAGATCCATGTCAGATGTTTGTGAAGCAATTTAGGCAATGGGAGGTTGTTCAAAAAGATCGGTTGAAGTTCAAGTTAGGTTGGTGCAAAGTTTGCCTAGGGTGAATTGGAAAGAGCACTTTGAAAAATGTCAGACCTGAAACTACGCATTTGCCGAGAATCTTTTTCGCTAAAGTAGGCACATCAGTTCAAGGTGTGATTCACACTGGAATAATTTGGAGTTTGTGGTTGTAAGAATTTTTCTTTCTTTCTGTCTCTCTGTGGTGGTCGTCTCTGAACGTTATAGAGAAACATCGTCTTGTACATGCTGAAAGGTCGGATTCACTTCTAGAGAAGGAGATGTTGGTTTGGTGTACTTCTGCTTGTCATCCTCCTCATGTATGCTAACAATCAGATGAATGTAAGAGCCTTTTTTGCCCCTATTCTAGAAGATGCCCCGCACATACCAAACTACCGGTATTGCTTGAATAAGTTATACAAGGTAACCATAATTAAATTTTGGTGCAAGACTCGCAGAATTGTTTTCTAACCAATAGACTCTATATTTTTTCTACATTGCTAGGCGATTAAATTCACTGACTTACACAAGACACTAAGGTTCTATGGACAAAGGAATAGATAGTGGGCTTTCAAACTCGCAAGACACAGAGACATACCTTGACTGCACTGTCTCATCTGGATCCATAAGGATGTCTTAACAACTATAAAGACAAATGGTTAAGGTTGAACGGATGTTGGTGTCCCAGCTCCACTGTAGAGAAAGTGGAGAGGGCTAAGTAAACGGTAGCTGCACTGAGGGTGACAGTATAGTGTGTTGATAAGTAGTTAGTAATCTTCTAAGAGAGATGCAATAGAATTATGCAAAATAGCAAAGGGATACTGTTGATAGAGCTATACCCCAGCTCTTTGTGAAGTGACTCTCATGAGGTGACTCATATGAGGCGAAAGTTGACTCATCCCTCCTTAAAATGAGGCTGACACTTAAAAGATTTGTAATATCCAAGAGATTAAACCTAAAATCGGCTGCAAAGCTATGAGAGGAAGAATGGAGGACAATATAGACTGTTGTATCGCGAAATGTGCGATGCAGTTTAAGGGTTAAGTTTAGTGAAGTTGAACGAAGCCTGAAGTTAAAAGGTGACCTTGCTCCCCCGCTGTAAGGGGAAGAAAAATCCCGCCGATGTTTGGCCCGTGTAGGAACATAAAGTCGAAAATGGTAAAGGTCTTAAAAGTAGGCCATTTAACTTTTTCTTTTAATTATCTAAAATCTAAATAGATAACATATGTATTTATTATTAAAAAAATCTTCCTTGACTCACATTATCTTTAAATCCATTTAAACTTAACTTATTCTTAAGCTAGCTTAAATATATACTACAGCCCCGCCATTCCTCTTGCTGACACGACCGAAATTTGAACTGGGATAAACAATCCTACCAACGTTCCTTTCTTCCCACCCTACACCCCCGACAAACCTCATCAATGCCAAAGAAACGATTTACAACTCAATACTCAAAGCCACCAAGCACAGTACACTCCTCTCTCTCATCTTCGACGCCGAGCTCAAGCTCCACCAGTACGTCTAAAGAGCCCCGCAGGCATGGCCCAACCCCGCCTCAATTTCCCTATCTATACCTAAAAGACCTGAAGCTTTCAACTCGATCCTTTCCATCTGCTAACTATTCTCCTCTGTAGCAAACGATGCTCATCCCACGGTAAACGACCTCATATCTAATCTCCGCAAATCCACCATCTCCTCCCGTCCTGCCCCAGAGACAGTCACAACCCACACGCTGCCTCCGCAGATCCGGACCCTTCTTGCGCAACCCGAAACTCCTTCTCCCAGACCCCGAGGAGCGCGAAGTCGACTATACGATGAGTTAGGAAGACGGCTACCGGCTGGTCCAGGGCCGCCGAGGAGCTGGCTTGAGGGATCAAGGCATGCGCCCGCAGGGTCAAGATCCGGGCGTCTAGAAGTATATCCACATGACGTCGCACATTTACCTGGTTTACGTGTGCATGAGGATGGCAAGGGAAGAAGACTACAAGATATATGTTTAAGGGCGATGGCCCGGAACTGGGAGTTTGTGAGTGAGTACGAGAGGAATAATCTTGCGGACCTGCCGACTGGGCTGCGCATGTTGCTTTTGAGCAATATTGCCGTCTATGGACCCGATGATGGGGTTGGGTTCGAAGGGCTACGGGATATCCTGCTTCTGCCTCCCTTGGAGGATGAGTCGATGCCGGATTTCGATGCGGGAGAGCGGAACTCGGATTTCTTCCGAGTGGATCTTTCTGGAGCGATGGGAAATTCAGTTACGTTCAATAAGCTCATCGAGCTAGTTCAGAAACCTACGCCATCAGCAGATTCCGAAACTGGAGACTTGTCCTGGGAAGAGACTCTCTCCCTGACCTCACTCTCAGCCCCTCTACCCAACCTTACACACCTCTCCCTCTCCTATCCCAACTCAAATGTCTCCTGGACCCGTCTCCTCGCCTTCAGCAAACATGTCCCCACACTCACGCACCTCTCCCTTGCCTTTTGGCCCGTTCCAACCTTAACTCCGAATTCCAAAACCGCAGTTATCCAAGGTAGATACGGGAAAGAAATCCAGTACGGAGGCACAAATTACTACTCGCATACTCTGGATAATGATTTCCGAGAGGCAGCAGAGGTGTTGAGAAGGCTGAGCGGGAGGCTGTATGCCCTAGAATACTTGGATTTAACGGGAAATAGCGATTGGCTAAGAGCCTTACGGTGGAATGAGAATGAAGTGGGGGATAGGGGGCTTGATTGGGGAACGCAGTGGGTGAAGTTACACGCCCTTCGACTAAATAGCGGATTGGAACTCCAAGAGAAAAGCGCATATTGCGATGTTGTTATCTTTGTTCAGGCCTACAAGGAAGCCGTCGCCATAGAGCAGATGCTGGCGTGGTGGATGAAGAAAGCCAAGGACGAAGGAAGGGCCAGAGTTTGGACTGATGTGGGAAAGGACAATTGGGATGTATACGAAGAATTATGGACTAGAGGAGGAGAGGAAGAGAAGAAGAAGAGGGAACTGCTGAGTTCGTTGAAGAAGAAGGCTGAGCAGGGAAGTTGGCAGTGGAGGGGGCCAATTGTATTTGATGATGTTGAGGGTAATGCACAAATGGAGGTTGAGAGAAGAAGCGTGTGGGAGCAGTAGCGTTGGAACTAAGGATAGCCTCATACTTATCAATAGATACACTAATAAATATAAGATAGACTCCAAATAAGAACAGGGCTTGACTCAAGGATCGCACAAGGTAGAGGTACGTGAGATTCCGCAAATTCACCAATACAATCTTTTCATTTACTCAAATTATATGAATAGCTGGGGCGATATCATTTTGCCCGCTAACCTTGTTAAGAAATGCCACTGCTTTTACTATGCAATATAAAATTTCCCTGTTTTCCCAAGTCAGCCTGTTTGAAGTTGACCTGTCCTTCTTTATACCAGATGTGGGATGAGTGGATATTAGAGAAAAGAAGTAATGTATGTTTTGTGTACTAGGCTGGGAAAGATGGCAGTTGTTATCAAGTTGAGGAGTGTTGTCGATTCGAAAGGAGGGCTTCCTTGCCAGCTAACTGTATAAAATCCGGGAGGTGGGAAGTGATTAGAGATTATAGGAATATGTTTGAGTGAATGGAATGGGTTCGGAGTGAGATACGCATTGTTTCTAAAACGATAGGAGGTTACTGTGGGGTTCTCTATACGACAGCTTGGAATGCGTATATGCTTCGCATTTGTTCTACTTTTTGTTTTTTTCTGTTTTCGAGGTGTCAGGAGGCTGAGGCTGAGTTCTAAAGCCAAACCCGAGTATTCACGTGTCGTTGATTTAAGCGGTTGAGACGGTTAGTAGCGTTTAAGAGATATTACCCTGTAGCAGCACAAGACCTAAGTACGTTGTACCAAGTCTATACTTTATGTGATGTTAATGTTCTTAAGGTTCTACGACTACGGGAAGGAAGTTGCTAATATAGAGCTGGGTCGGGTCATGTGACATACACCAGACTCTGATACCAACACGAGGTAAAAAGAGGGAAAGTGAGGGGTTTTATATGGAATATTATAGAGTCAAGCTGAGTGGCGAGAGTGAGCCTTTCATTTGAGGTTAAAGGTTGATTTGTAGCTTTTCTTGTTTTATTTCTCGGCTGGGGAAGGAATTGAATGTGAATATAAAAGTAAGGTGGAACTCATGGTTGGTAGCTTAGAAAGAAACAGATGATTGGCAATAGCACAATATGAGCAATATTAGATGAAGCAGCTATAGAATATCTGAGACGGGATTACTAGAAAAGATTCAAGGCTGGAAATTTAACTTTTCGAGAAGCAAAGTTAGATCTGTAGAATCAAGCAAAGTTTTGATAGGATAAGTATATGCCACCTAATAATTCAGTGGTAATTGTTGTCATATTTCTCATCGCAATTATCTCCACGTGAGTACTGTTTTCATTTTTTTCTAAATTCTTTTGTGTTGAGTATACTGGTACTGATCAGGCTACCAAGTGGGAGGGCCATGAATCCATATATATACAAATTCATCCCCCTCATCCGGACAAGAACAAGTATATGAGACAACAGACCCAACAAAAGTAATAGAATTCCTACTTTATCGTTTGCCGATATTAATTCTATATACGAGCTATTAGCTTTGCACTCCTTCTCGAATTATATGCTCCATCTGAATCTGCCGCAATGAGACAGGCTATTTGAAACTGACAAGGCCGGTCATTCGCCCTATGGCATCACCATGAGAATTGACACAAGCACCAACATCCAGTAACTCCTTGACAATAACATGTCCTTAGCCCCCATACCTCAGTACTACGGAGTTCTAAGCCTACATCACGAGAGGTCGTAGGATCAATTCCCATGTTCCTCTACAGGTTATTACAGCAGGTCGCCCTCGCTCAGGTCGCTGGTACCTGAATAGCATCGCCAAATCCCTTTTGCCCGTTCCATATTTCCATTGTTTCAAGATTTGGCATTTTCATGGCCGCTGCTGCTGCTGCTGCTGCCCGGAGCATGTCATCTAACTCCGTCGGGCTCTCCTCTGGCACGAGCAGTTGTGAAGTCAGCGCAAGCCAAGTTAAGTTGGGCCATTTCCAGGAAAGTTCTCGAGCATCAAAAGAATGGCCAGCGTCCACTATAAATGACGCCGACAGGTGTTCAAGCGTGAGACTAGCGTTAGCAACCGCCCGGCTAACTGAAGCAGACGGTATTCGCACAGGGTCTCAGCCCAAATTCTCGTAGCCAGCTAGGTACGTTTGGTCGAAATTTTTGAAGAGTACGAGTCTCCGTAGACGATCGGAAGAGAGCGATTCAAAGAGAAGTCGTAAAGCTTGGTCCGTCCACCGCTGCTGAATATCAAGCCATTCCCTCCAAGGCTCGTAATGAATCTCCCGAAGTCCAGGCAGACGGGCAAACATATGTGCCAGCGCGGCCGGCTTCCATCGTCGGCGGGTCTGTTGACGGAGGATCACACCTGTTACTGCCGGGACTAATGGCAGTTGCTGCCACCACTAGCCTTCTTATTCTTCGTCCTCAAAAAATCCCTCGCCCATAATTTCCTCCAAGACTCTCTCGAGAGCAGCAGAGGGGGGAATTGAATTTTGACTACCAGCAATCCATCCGTGGTCATGGTCGCTAGCTTTGACCCGCATCGACCGCTCTGCATGTTGATCCCGATGTCCACCTTAGGAGGAAATCCAATCAAGTGAGTCTCAGTGCACTTTGGTAATACAGTCTTTTTTTCCACAATACGGTTCTTTTTACAATAACGCTTGTGAAATTCCTTTTTTTGAACTTATGTCGCGAGTGAAAAGATAGAGATTATCATTACTTTTCTATTAATCTAAAAGTTATGAATTTTAAATATAGCATTAAAAGGTTATTGTAAATTGTCAAACGGGACGGTCGAAGGTGCGGAATCTAATGTAGTAGATAGCTTGATTGATGAGTGGTCTAAGAGTGGTAAAAAAGCTAAGGGAAAGAAAGAGGGAGTGTTGAGGCTAGTCCTCAACCCCCTAGTGAATCACTTAGTGTGAGTCAACCAGTCACATGATCCAAGTCACATGACAGGTGTCGGATTCCATCCAACATAAATCGGCGTTTAAATTTGTATGAGGGAAAAATGGACCGTATTACTGAAAAGAACAACTACATTACTAAAGTGCACTATTATAACTCACTTGATCGGGTCCCCTTCTACTCGAGTTGGGTGTTAATGCGGTTTCTTAGTGCGCCTATTTAGGTGTACGATTAACCGGAAACTCCAGAAACGTCGTCACAGCCCCTGATAGTCGCTTGCCCCAGGTTCCGAATTTGACCCGACAGAGATGCGAACATGAGCCCGAAGGCTATATAAAGATTTAAGACTTACAATAGAGTAATAATAAATTCCATTTTGTCAACGAATAATGTTACAATTTCCACCCGCTCCTTAACATCTTAAACATATTCTCGCTCTAAGGGTTCAGTACGGAATATTCTTTAATGAAACGCCCCTCAAGTTTTCATATCGAGCACCACCTATACATGTAGAATTCCAAAATCGCGCTATGTTTATTAGCATGTATTATGCAATGCTCTTCATCCCTCTCGTAGTTGCCTCTATTACACGAAACATCGTATAAAGACTAGAATAGCTGAAGTTGTCGGTCAAAGCCCGGTAGAGCCCAGTATAGTATCGCTCGTGTACCGTAGTCTAAGCGAAAGTCAACCCCCAACATGAAAGTCGTGTGTCAGATTTACAAATCCCTGCAAGTGGCTGATGGGGAGGTATTATGGCTGGGAGATGTCTGCTTCGACTGGGACCACGTGCATGTAGGGTAAGGTGAGGTGACGGAAATGTGCTGCCTGAGCTGTCAGCTAAGTGTAAAAAAACATCCTACCCGACTCCAGCATCGCCCTCAAACCCCAATTGAGGGTGCGACGACTGGCTGATCTCGGAAAATTTCTGCCTGCATGATCGAGGGCGTCGAGGGCGTAGCGTGAAAGAAGTGAGGCTGTCGTCTGATAGTCGGTGTGAGTGAAGGAGTGGACGATGATGGGATAAACTTTCGCAGAACCGTTCAAATTCAAGCGGAAGATTAACAGTTCTTCAAACCCATGGAAGACTCTTCTGCCCTCATGCCCGCCGCGGTCGAGCCTTGTAGCACCTGCGCTTCAAGGCTCACTTGCCTGCTCACGTGATTGCCAACAAACCCGACAGCCATCGTCAATGTTAGACACCCACCTGTTATCTTGAGAATAATTTTGATGGGAAACCCTGCCCATTTTGACAAGGAACTATATTCCTGAGATGGATATTTGCCAAAGCGGCGATTGGTGTATACCACGTGAGACTGGGGGTAAGAATGCGAGTGACCATAAAGCTAACTGTCAAAGTAAGGCGCAAAGTAAACATAAACTATCAAGCACGAAGAGAGACATGCAATCTAGGAAAGCCGGCCGTAAAAACCCCCCCTCATTACCCACTCTCACTTCCCCCTTTCCCTTATCCCCACTTCTCCTAAAATAGCCGAACCTCACCCCGCCTAACCCCTCCCTTTACCTTCAAATTCTAAACATCTCAAGCCTTAGTATACCCCATATCACTATGCTTCTTCCACAGGTGCTCTGTAACCTTGTCAGAGCGACGGTACCCATTTCGTGCCTTGGGGCATCCATCGATGGGGCAGAGGTGGTTAGCATTCATGTGGACGCTATTCTGGTGACGGACGAGGTCGGAATTACGCTTGAAGCGCTTGTTGCAGGCTGGGAAGTTGCATGGATGAAGCGCCATTGGAGCTGGGACAGGAGCTGGGACGGGGGTTGTCATGTCGACTTGATCGTTGTCGTTCCAGGCTGGGTGCTGTGCATAGTTGGCAATAGCTGGGTGCTGTGTATAGTTGGCAATGGATGTATCGTTGCCTGGTGCGTACATGGAATTGGCGGACGGTTGGGAGAATTGGTTGAAGTCAGTGTTCATGTCCGAGGACTCCATCGTATCCATCATGTAGAAGGTTCCAAAGTTGCTGAAGTCATTCCCAGAGCTTGCTGTGTTGAAAGAGTCGAAGACCGCATTGGAACCTGATGGGTTGAACGACGCGTAAGGAGTACCATTAAGAGGGTTTCCAGCGACGCCATGGGGTACGGGCAATGCTCCAAAAACATCATTGCCAAAGCTTGTCGTGTTGAAAGAGTCGAAGGCCAAATTGGCACGTGATACGTTGAGTGGAGAGTACTCATCGCTACCAAGGAGGGGGGGTTCAAACAAACCCTCGAGGGCGGCGTCGAAAAAAATTTGAGACGGATCGCTAGGAGGCATACTCGCATTAGCATGAAAAAAAAAACTTCTTACCCGGCGTTATAATTGCTGCAATGGGTAGCTGGTTGGCCGAAAGTATCGGTGTGACCGTCTGTCGACATAGTGTCCTAAAGGAAGAGGGCGAGAAAGAAGAGGAGGTGTGCGAAATAGGGCGACGAATAATAGCAAAGAGGACGGAAGAGGGCGAAAGCGGGCGAAAGCGCGCAACCAATCAAAAAAAGATAAGGGAATTTCTGATGCTATCGAGGTTGGTAGACTTTGCGAATTTCAGAGGGGGCAGTAGGGTCTTTAACATCTCGGCCGGAGCGTGGGAGGCTTGGGGCGAGCTTCAGCTGAGCCCTCTTGCGCAGGGGGCTACATACAAGCAACCTTGCTGTGTAAAAGTGCTTTCCGTATCGTATCGCAGTAGCCTCGTGTAAGTGCCTGGCTCAAATCTACTATAGAAGCAGGCAGCGAGAACACTTGCTTTTTCAAAACTTTAGCGTCTTGAATGAGTCTAGTATTTGCCTCACTCGCAGTCAACACCATCTGAACTAGCCTTGCCACATCCACATCCTTTGATGCGAATTTTAATCCAACAGACATCATGTCAAGTCAACAGAGAGACAATCGAATCAAAGGGTTGATCAGATGCGAATTATGCCCGACATCTTTTGCTGCACGCGGACAGTATAAGTATTGCCCCAGTCCATTTTGAACCTGACGGCTAGGCTAACAGCTTATTTTTCAGTCGCCATCGTAAAACCCACACGAAACCATACCGTTGTAGTCACTGCTCGGTAGGATTTGCTCTAAGACACGACCTTGATCGACACAGCGCCAAACACGGCGGACGGGTTGATACGAAATTCTACTGTAAATGGCCCGACTGCCTTTTCAAAGGCGCCTCGCGACGGGATAATCTTTTGAGGCATATACACAATGCGCATGAGCCGAAAAACGTCACAGAACAACAGGATATGAAGGCTGAGACTCGGGCGGTCTATGAGAAGTGCCTGGATGAACAGAAGGCTTCGACAGGACGTCTGAGCTTCATGAAAGCTGTACAGAGTGGTAATATCTCAATGGTGATCCTATTGCTACAGAATGGGGCAGACATTGCAGAGACAAATGACACAGGACAGACATCATTACATATCGCTACGCTAAACGAGAACTTGGAGATGATACAAGTGCTATTAAATGCGGGCATCGATATCGAGGCTAAGGATAACAACAATATGACGGCCCTTCACTATGCAACTAGGACCGGGAATGCAGCCATTTTTGAGATTCTTGTACGACATAGTGCTAATGCTAGCATTATAGAGAGAAATAAGGATGGTAATACGCTGCTACATGACATCTCCAGTTCCGGCAATGAAGGAATTGTACGCATACTAGTGGACAGACTAGTGGAGCTTAATGCAGACGTGGATACACTAGACAATGCCAAAACGACTGCCTTATACCGGGCTGCTACGAACGGGCACAGTGCAGTCGTGGCGATACTGCTGGCCGCAGGCGCTAGTAGTGTTGGCAGATCAACGTCATCATCGACTTTCATTGAAAGCCAGCGTACGGCACTACGAGCAGCGGCAAAGCGGGGTTACGAAGCAGTAGTAGATTTGTTACTATCTGTTGGCAATAAACCAACGACCTCGGAGCTAAAAGAAGCTGCAGAGTGTGGACATATAGCGATTGTGGAGAAGCTCTTAGCTGTTGGTGCTAATGTCAATACTGCTGCTGCTTATAGCCGGACGGTACTACAAGCGGCTGCAAAGGGGGGCCATATAGCGATTGTGGAAAAGCTCTTAGCTGTTGGAGCTGATGTTAATGCTGATGCTGGACATC
>KB205940.1:124015-195278 GCA_000328965.1 Ascocoryne sarcoides NRRL 50072
CTGCTGGACATGGCCGGACGGCACTACAAGCGGCTGCAGAGAAGGGACATAAAGCGATTGTAGAAAAGCTCTTGGCTATTGGTGCTGATGTTAATGCTGCTGCTGCTCCTGGAGATTATGGCCGGACGGCACTACAAGCGGCTGTGCAGAGGCGACATGGAGCGATTGTATCTATTCTAATAGGTGCTGGTGCAGTTGAATAGGCGCGAAGGTTCATTGGAGGCTGATGACTCTCGAACCCGTTATCGAGAAAAAGAGCAACAGATGACCGATTTTTGATGCAGCGCAAGGGTAGCAAGCAGCTAGGAAATGAGAGAAGTTAGGAAACTTAGGTGGGTTTTGAGGAATGGTTAAGAGAGTTTTGATTTCAGTAACTTTTAATTCTGTTGCCATCGAGAAAACTTACAACTTGGAGGCGAAAGTTGCGCTTCCGCCGTCTAAACCTCTCTCTTCTGCGGTCGGTGGGAAAATTACGCAAATGGAACTCCCACAGATGCATCCATCGTTCTAATCTATCAATTTAGGCTGCAAGCGTGCTCTTGGTAGTGACGATATACCCAGACAACTATTTTCTATCTCTCCAGGAGTTAATTCAGATTGCTCTGCATCCGAAGACCTCAACCCAAGCTTCGAAGACCGAGCATACCGACCTGGATCTAGAACAGCTAGCTCTTTACAGGGTCGAAACGCAAGAAGATCGTCAGAGCAATAGTGTAGGTAATAATCTTTTATCCTTTGTTCGAAAGGTCATTTTTAACGGAGACATAGCAACAATCGTACCCGATGCCAGTGAACTTACTCCCACATGACATGGTAGCCAAGCATAGGAAAGCTCTCAAATACCAGTCCGGATAGGACATGTATTCGGATATAGATGATAATTAAAGACGGCTTAAACCTCTCTAATGTGAATCCATCCCCAAGTTTTGACACCGCCACATGCGGAAGATATTAGGTCATGAACAAATGCTAAAAGAGACTCGAGTAGCTAATGCTATGTACATAAGTCAGGGGGAGATTGAGGGAAGGTGGTGGGTTAAAAGGTCCAAATACCCACCGATTATGACGCCGTTGACGATGCAAAAGAAGGTGCTGCTGAGCAGAAAGAATGGGAAAGTTTCCACCTAAGTAGGTGGGAAGTTTTCCCCTGTTTGCTGCTCGCCAGCATAGGTGTATGCATCATCAATTGCGTCACAAAATCGCCCATTTCATTGGTCTACTGCCCGTCGACAAATGACCGTTATCCTACTTAAAGTGGCACAAAAGGGAAGGATTTGACATGATTATAGTAGTAGTCGACCGTTGAACAAAGATGCGGCATTATACTCTATGCAAAAAGGACATAAAGACTAATAATCAAGCACTCTTGTTTATTTGCAATGTTTGGAAGTTGCACGACCTCCCCAAATCTATTGTATCAAACCGCGGCACCACGTTTGTTGATGTCTTTTGGGACGCTGTATGCTCCTAATTACGGATCAACCTCGCCTTGTCTACTGCATACCTCCCCAAATCTGACGGCCAAACTGAAATCGCCAATGCCTTTTTAGAACAGAACAGTATTTACGCCAGTACGTAAACTTTGCACAAAACGACTGAGGCAGATGGCTCCCTCTCGCGGAATTCGCAGCCAATAATGCCACGTCTAGCAGTACCAACATGTCACCGTTCTTTGCGAACTACACGTTCCCCCTCGCATAAGCTTCGCATCACCCCGACCGTTGGCCACCGGATCTTCTCAACATATACAAAACCAGCAAAAGGATGGAGTAGAGTTCATCCAAAAGATGAGTGATGTCTTCGACGTTTTATACGAAAACCTTGCCGCGTCTCAGAGTAAGCAAGAGAAAATGCTAACGCTAATCGGCAACCGCATCCTTCGTATAGACCTAGTGACGAGGTGTATCTGGATTCCAGGAACATTACATCAGCCAGACCAGTCAAGAAGCTAGACAACAAATTCTATGGCCCGTACCAGATAGAAAAAGTCCTCGATTCCCACTGCTACAAACTGAAACTGCCAAACGAGTTCGGCAGAACTCATAGAACCTTCCACTCTAGCCTACTGATGCCCACCAACCAGCCTGGCCTCCCAGGACAAGTTGACCCCCCAGCTGCATCAATTTCTATCGATGAGAACGGAGAACTACTCTGGGCCATCGAAGCCATCTTGAAGACACGCCGTACAAAGGAGAAAGGCTTCGAGTACTTGACATCATGGCGCGGGTATAATGCATCGGACCAATCTTGGGAGCCGCTACAATACGTCGTTAACGCTAGGGCTTCTATAGCAGAGTTCCAACGACGCTTTCCCAAGGCTTTACGAACTACAAAGGATGAAATCGATCAAGCAAAACGAGAGGCACTGGCCTAAGGAGGGTAGGGACGGCGCAGTTGAATAGCTTCAAATTTTGAAGGGGACAGCAGCGACTGTTGCAGAGCGCAGGCGAAACGATCTTTTCGTCGGTATGAAGTAGAACCTTATGTTAGGGTATTCTTCTTATTGATGGGCCAACTGATCATGGTCCAAGCTCCTCGTGTACTTAGCTTCTAGAGCTCTCAAGCTCTTCTTCCTCCCTTGTGATCAATCTACTTCATGAGTCTTAGACCTTGCTCGAGCTCGACCTTAACGCGACTGTAATTTTTGAAGTCACCGGGTGAGGAGTATTTGGGAGGGGTCACACAACATAACTTATATAAAAATACAAAAAGATTTTAATAGGTTCATAGAGTTCGAGCTACTTAAATTCAAAGTACCTGTGGTTTGTCTCGCGACAGAGTGCGTCTCTCGACATAGGCACGGACGTTACTCACGAACCTCAAACATCATTCTTCGCCACCTACCTTTCCTCCCTGATCCTCGTCATCCATGCCTCCACATTATCAATAGCTTCCCCAGGTGACTGACTGCCTGTATTCCAAAAGAAATGAGAAAATTTCAGCTGGGCTGAATTCCAGCTCCGGCACCCTAGCATCTTCCCCCTAACTCCTGGCAGCTTCATGGACCTTTCTATCCTCTCCTACCAGCACATCTACCTAAGCGTTTTTTCCGGGCGAGCACATTTGTTTTTGACTTTATATTTATTTTTGACTTCACATTTCCTTTTGATGTTATTTGACTTAAAAATCAATTTGATATTTATATTTAATATTATTTAACTTAAAAATTAATTTAATTAAATAACTTTAACGAAATTACTTTCTATTTAAAAAAACAAATACAAAGTTGAAAACGAGTGTAAAATTAAAAGTAAATGTAAATATAAAAATAGATGTAAAGTGTAATGTAAATATAATAAATCAAATAATGAGTAGAAATTGTCAAATGGGACGGTCGAAGGTGCGGAATCTAAGGTGGTAGCTTGATTGATTGAGTATGTAAGAGTGGTAGAAAGCTAAGGGAAAAGAAGAGGGGCGTTGAGGCTAGCCCTCAACCCCCTAGTGAATCACTTAGTGTGAGTCAAACCGGTCACATGATCCAAGTCATATGACAGGTGTCGGATTCCATCCAACAGAAATTAATACTTATACTTCTTTATATTAATTTTCTTACAGGTACCAGTTAGACCCGTGGGACAGGTCCCATATAATTTTGGATACATGGGACGGGTTACCCTTGGGTTTTCATAGGTACCCGTCCCGTTTGAGCAGTGTATAATCAACGTCAAGTATTGATAGTCTCAGACCCATCTGCAGAAAAAGAAGCAGCAGGCAGATAAGCCCAATCCATTCAAGCTCTAGCAAAGTTACACACATACTATATACAAGAACAAAATTAATTTAACAGTCTTCCTCCTGCCACACCTAATCATCTATCTCATCCACGGCGTGCACGGCCGAGGTTGAACGTATCCCGAGATCCCTTGCCCTTTCCTTGGTGACCATGGTGTTTCGCTTTTCCAGTGCTAGTACTGGTCGCAGGCTTGGTGGAAAATCCGGTAGGCGTAGTAGTAGCTGAAAAGGTGACGACGGAGAAAGTAGTAGGGGCAGAGGCGTCAGTAGTAGACGGAGCGGTAGAGACGTCGGGAACAGCAGGAGATGAAGAGGTTGCAACTTCCGGGGCAGTAGCAGACGAAGTAGCTACAACAATGGCGGCTGTGGTAGACGAGAGATCAGCGACATCAGCCGACGGAGAAGAAGTCGCGTCTGTAGAATCTGACTCCATAGCTGGGATGGTGATCTTCGCGATAGTCCAAGTCTTCCCGTTGTCTGCCGTGACCATGTCGGTGTATACGACGCCGGTAGACGCACCAAGCGTCTCGACGAAGGTGTCGTCGGCACTCTCGAGGATGATAGTCGAGTTGACATAATATTGCTCAGAAGTGGTGCCTGCGCAAGTATAATCCCCGTAATTCTGGCACTCCAGGGCGGTTCCCCATCCAAGCATGGGTCCCGAGGTTTTGTTGAAGGTTGAGAGGAGGGTGCCGGTGACTGCATCCTCCATTGTCTGCAGCCAGAGGTAGCTGTTCTTGTCGATAAGGGTATAGTTGAGCTTGATGCCATTCTCATAGTTGACGTCGGCAGTTGTCAGCGAACCAACCCATTGGTTGGGCAGGCCATTGGAAGCAAGTCCGTATACTTCGGACGAGATGCACCATGTACTATCGGCATCGGATCCACTGCATTCACTTTGACCAGCTGGGTAGGAGCCAATGATGCTTTGGACGAGATCGCCGGTTCCGTTAGATATGCCGAGCCACACAAAAAGGTATCCTTTCTGGTCTGATGGCATCTTGCCCGGATAGATGGTGGTCGTGGTACTGATGATATCTTGCTTGGCAGGTCCCAAGCTGAAGGCAGGACCCCAGGAATCCCGCTTCGAAAGAAACGACGAGGCGGTGGCCAGTGATACCGAAAGCATCAAGCCCACGAGCGGTGTATAATTGTACATGGTGATAGATTGAAGTGAAGATGTTCTGAAGTAAAAGAATTTGTAAAGCTGGGAAGAGGCGCTGCCTATGTTCTATCCAAAAGACGAAAAAGAAAAGGCGAATGCGAGGACTTGCGACGACTGATAGCTGATAGTCTAAACATCATGAGAAACTTGACTCCCTTATATGAGTATGGCTGGTTGCATTTGTCGTAAACACGGTAGGCGGAAAATCTTTTAGAATAGCCAGTGAGAAATATAGACCCATGTTTGTTTCACCGATATTGAATCTCCACAAACCACTCTGGAGAATTGATTTATTACCAACTCGAGTAGAACCAGTACGCAAGCCACTTGCAAGCTAACAATTAGATGCCCCATTTCCAATTAAGTAAATACGAAAGCCAAGACTTGCAAAAGATGAAAATTGTGAAAGATTGTATACATTAGAGAGCCGAGTTTTGTAACGAGTAAAGTCAACAGGTCACCATGGTCTCTGCACGTGATTAGCCACCAACCACCAACCACCATACAAATTCCTCCTTCCTCCTAAACTCCTCCCTCCTTCTAACCTCTCCACCTACTATCCACCCGATTAATCTCACCTAACAACGTCCTATAGTCAAGAAATTTCCTTCCCTTGAGCAATTTCCGAACTATACATACTTAAAACACCTCTCAGTATGGCGGCTAGGTAGTAGTTGCTGGATACCCTTTGAGTTATATGGATGGTTAATAGCTGCCACTCATTTAGTCGCTTGCTCGATCGATAGAGTTTAACTCACACATCACACTATGTACAGGATATATTTGACCTCTCCGCTTGAACACACTGCTAAAGCGCTTCAATTATACACTTCACACACGCCTCACTAAGAAAGATCACCGCCTCCACATTTCCTCTCACATTCTACAATCAATATCAATCAATCAATGACTCATTTTTATTTATTTATATCCATCCATCGATCCACAAAGTTATGAACCACAAGTCATCATCATCATTTCATACTCTCTTTATCCCATCCCATTCCATCCAATCCAATCCTTCTCGTCCATCTATCCCGTTTAACCCTTCCCCCCAAATCTATTCCATTCATTCCATCGCCACATCTATAGCTTCACGCTCTTGTTCTTGAACGCCTTGATCAAACCGCCAGTGCTGGAATCATGTCCCTCAGGTACACCTGGGGCATCTAGTTCCGCTTGGATCTTCTTTGCGAGGACCTTTCCGAGCTCGACTCCCCACTGGTCGAAGCTGTTCACATCCCAAACTGCACCTTCGACGAACGTTGCCTGCTCGTAGTATGCAATCAAAGCACCTAATGTGCCGGGGGTGATCTTCTGCGCCAAAATACTGGTCGTTGGTCTGTTACCCAAGAACGTCTTATGTTTCAATAACACCTCTGGTGTGTTCTCAGCCTTCAATTGCGCCTCGTCCTTTCCGACCATTAGCGCCTCCGCCTGAGCGAAAAAGTTTGAGGCCAACATCTTCTGGTGCTTATTGTTATCAATCGGGTTGTGGCTCTCCACGGCCATGATGAAGTCACTGGGGATCAATTTTGTGCCCTGGTGAAGCAATTGGTAGAATGAGTGCTGGGCATTAGTGGCTGGTTCACCGAAGATGACGGCACCAGTTGTGTATTTGATGAAGGAGTTTGTGGAGCGAGCGACAGCTTTGCCGTTAGACTCCATGGACAGCTGTTGAAGGTAGGCGGGGAAGCGGTGGAGGTATTGGTCGAATCTAACCAGGGTATTAATAACTTTCATTCTTTAAAGATAGAAGCTCAAATGGCAAGAGTAAGATGGGAAAGTGGAAAAGGGAGAAAACTCACGGAGAGACCAAGTGTGTCTGCGCACCATAGAAATCCGAATACCAAACACCCAACAAACCCGCAATAACTGGGATATTCTTCTCCAAAGGTGTGTTCCGGAAGTGGGTATCCATGGCATGAGCTCCGCTCAAGAACTCGTGGAAGTTCTTGTAACCAATGTTGATAGCCACCGACAAACCGATGGTGGACCAGACGCTATATCTGCCTCCAACCCAGCTCTCGAAACCGAACATGTTCTTGGCGTCGATACCGAACTTGGTGACGGCATCCTCGTTGGTAGAGAGGGCAACGAAGTGCTTGGCAATGTCTCCCTTTCCACCAGTTTTCTTCAAGAACCATTCCTTGGCGCTGTTGGCGTTGGTGATGGTCTCGGCTGTGGTGAAGGTCTTGGATGCGATGAGGAAGAGGGTAACTTCTGGGTCAGAGTCACGGAGAGCTTCTGCCATGTGTGTTCCGTCAATGTTGGAGACAAAATGGAGAGTTTGGTCGCGAGCGCCGTAGAATTTGAGGGCTTCGGTCACCATGACAGGTCCACTGGAGAGGGTATTAGTTTAGTATAGCAAAGGGTAGAGTTTGAACGCACAGATCAGAGCCACCAATACCAACGTTGATAATGGTAGTCAGCTTCTTTCCAGTGTATCCCTTCCACTCTCCGCTTCGAACCTGCTCGGAGAACTCCTCCATATGCTTCAACTCTCTATTGACACCGGGCATGACGTTCTTCCCATCAACCAACACCTCCTCGTTGGTGACGTTTCTCAGGGCCGTGTGCAAGACGGCTCTGTTTTCGGTCACATTGATCTTCTCTCCACGGAACATGGCATCGCGAAGCTCCTCGACCTTGGCTTCCTTTGCAACCTGCACAAGGATCTTCAGGGTCTCTTCGGTGAGGAAATTCTTGCTGAAATCGAACAGGATCTCGCTCTTATCGGCGGTGTTGTCGAAGGTGAAGCTAAACTTCTCGAATCGCTTGGGGTCCTTCTTGAATTCCTCTTTCAAGACGAAAGCCTTGCCCACAACATCGTGGTGGTTTTGGAGGGTGGCCCAGGAGGGGAGCTTATCGGCTTGAACCATGGTGACGGTAGAGTTTCTGGAGCTGAAAATTGGGGTGGGTGGGGGTGAAACAACAGAAATAACTCTGTCGCAGATTTTCTTTGGGTATATCGACGTGGGAACAGAAACTTCAGATCGCTTTTTCGAGGCAGCTCAAGGTTTTATCGTGTCTGGGAGCTCATTATCACCTGTCAGCAAACAAATTTCTCTTCGGCGGTCCGATTGGTACTCTCAACGAGGAATGAAGAGGGGATCCAACGGCTGCTGCGGGGCAGGAAATCATGCCATCATAATAGCTCAGCGTGGCTTGCAGCGAGGCCTAGATGCCGCAATGTCAATGGATCAAGCACATACCTGATGGAATAGATTGAGGCTCTTGGATAGAACGGAGATGGCGGTGTCCAAGTGCGACGGAGAGTAGATGTTTTCTGGATGCAAGAAGTCGAAGTTGTCAAGAGAAAGGAGCTGTAGCTTATGACGTTCCACCCCCTCCGCCCAGAGGGGTCACCCCACCTCTAGCGTCGAATCGGCATCCCCCTCCGAGCGTCTGGTAAGTCTTCTAGACTTGTGATTACTGAGCTTCGTACATAGGATTGACAGATGAAGGCCGGGAATTGTACAAATCATATGAAGGAAGGCGATAGAGAGTGTTACCTATCTCGCAAAGGGAAGGTCGGGGAGGGTGCAAATCAGGCCTAGAGAAAACGATTGCGAGTCTTGCACATCCTGGAGAAGAGCATAGTCAATAAACATTGCTGCATAGGGCTTGGGTAATGTATCTGCGTGTGCTTGCTTCGGAGTGCGGGTTGGTCCAAAGCCAAGTCGAAAGTCAAGTCAGCAATAGAGGAACGAGGAATGCGTATCACAAAGCAATAAAGTCCTGATCGAGAAAGCCCATGTACGGGTCTATTTGATTCCCGCCTCCCCGCACAGTTATCATAAACTCGAAGCTGGCCCATCCTGAATTTCATTTATTCCCAGTCAACGCCCATCCGCAATCACGAAAACCAAATCAAGTTCGCTTCACTCTATCGAAGAAGAAACACTGCTGCCGCACCTGGGTCTCGCCTCTGTAAACCCGAAAGCCCCGAAGCAAGCTGAGGTTGCTCGGGGGCCATACGCTTCAGGTGATGGATCTATTTTGCATTTCGTGTCGTTCATCATCCGTCAAATCGTTCATGACGCCTTCGAATCATCTGCGTTCCTGTACGCTGCCCACATATGAAGGGTCTCTGAGACTACCACCAGCATCACCCAGGCCAGCGACAGGTCGATTGTAAGACCAGCCGGTGAACTGCCGCTGCACAGTCTCGGATAGGGGTTGGGTGTCGACGACCGAATCAGTGGGGTTTTCACTGGTGAACTCTGTGTCGAAGTTCTTAGTATCCAGAGGGTCGATCTGCAAGAATTAGCCAGTGTAAACCCAAATGGAGTTCGGATTCGGAATACTCACCACACTGGGCTTGAATGTAGGCTCGTACTTGCGTTGAAGCAGCTTTCGCCAGTCGATACTATGGAAGAATGGATGCGCCTTGATCTCGGATGCACCGTTTGCTCCCAGTCGTTGCTCTGGCTTCCGGTTAAGAAGCTTGGTAAGGAGGTCCTTGGCTGAAGGAGGTACAATCTCTTGACTGGGGAAGTGGAGTGGCTCGGAGAGAATCTTACGGTACATCTCATTGGTATTCTCATCGTAGAATGGAGGCAGACCAGTCAACATCTCGTATAAAAGAACACCAAGAGTCCACCAATCCACCGTCTTCGTGTAACCTTGGCCCAGCAAAAGTTCTGGCGCCAAGTATTCAGGGGTTCCACAGAATGTGTTCGTCCTATCCTCGTCCTTCATATCCAGCTTGCACAGACCAAAATCGCATAGTGCGATGTGTCCAGAGTAATCCAGGAGAATATTCTCAGGCTTCAGGTCTCGGTAGATGACGTTGAAACCATGTAAACACTCCAACGCACACAGAAGCTCCGCTGTATAAAATCTAGACCGATTAATATCAAATCGCTGCTCTTTTTGCAGGTGATAGAATAGCTCTCCGCCGTTAACGAATGCCAGGACGAAGTACAGCTTTTCAGGCGACTGGAAGGTGAATTTGAGGGGTACGATAAAGGGGTTGTTAATTTGGGCGAGGACAGACCGTTCTGCCAATGTGTGTGCGACTTCTGACCGGGAGATAATATGGGCTTTTCGGATTGTCTTCAAGGCGTAGATACGGTGAGTATCCTTCTTCATCACCTGCATGACTTTTCCAAAACTGCCCTTTCCGACTACCTTGAGGAGGTCGAAATCCTCAATCTTCAGCGACCGAGATCTGTTCTCAATATACACCACGCCGATTTTAATTTGGCCTGAACCATATTGAACATCAACCCATTCTGTACCAGATTGACCCAATGACTTTTGTTTCTTTTGCCATTCTAGCGCTGCCTTCTCCCTGTCCTTTTTGCTCAGTTTCGGGTCTTCGACATATTTTTGGACCTCCTCAAATCTGGGGTTGATTCGTGCCACGCCCAAAAATATATCCTGTGTTCTGCCAGCTCCTGGGGGTGCTTGCGGGTTTCTCATGTACAGATGTATAGCAAGCTCGGTGACTCTGGAGACATCAAACTTGTACTGGGTGTTGTCTCCGGCCCAGAGAGGGTTTTCGGGGCTGCCTGAAACCGAGCTCACGAAAACCTGCAGCTTATCAAAATCCAACAGGGCATAAGGAAGGTATTTCGAAGAGAATCGTCCGTGGTTTGTGGGTATAGCCCCAAATCCTCCCCCTGAAGTCTGAGGTCGTGTGGGACTCGCATACGATCCAGCCACACTGCCTTGCTGTTGGGAAGAGCCTGGTCTGACGGATCCTGTCACGCCAAATCCACTCCCTTGTGATAGCGAATTTTGCTGATGTGCGCTGAATGCCTGTCGATACGGTTCGGGAAGCTGGAAGCCGCTACCTTCATGCAACGTGACTACAAGAATACCCGGGCGCGGTTGGACGGGAGGTTGTTGTGCTAAGAGTTCCGAGGCGGCTATAACCATTAGGAACCTGACGAAACGGGCATGCTCCACGACGTACCTATGCTGCTGTCGGTCGAGACCGCACTGCTCGGTGTGCCTGGCTTCTCATCTGCGGTGATGGTAGAAGTAGAAGGGGAGCGCGAGAAGGTATTGGCAAGGGGACCAAGGTGTGTCTCCTTGAGCTCTAGAAGTATACCCGTTAGCAAATTCGATTCTGGACATGTCAATGGGAGTATATCAATCAGTTCCACATATAACACCCATCAACCTCAATTGTGGCCTTTGTCGATCCTTGATTGTGCCGCAAGTGGCTGAAGCTGTGCAGGATTACGACGAGTGAAGGCGAGAGAGTACTCACTCTTGGTCAATTTCCAGGACATATCGATGTTGTCGTAGAGTATAGAGTATAGAGAGGGGTAGGGACGATGTGGCTTCACCAGAGTAAGATGATGGGAGGTCGAGGTCTGCCCAGCACGGTGAACCTGGCCTGGCTTGTAGTTGAGTTGTAGGCGATTGATTGCCCCGCCAAAAGGTATGCTATCGATAGTTCAGCCGCGGTGGATGCGCGAATAACGAAGTCGGGAACACGACCGTTCACGAGGACTCGAGAGGGACGAGAGCGACCGACGTTTGAAAGATAAGAATGAGGTTATCGAGGAGAGATGCTCGGTCAAAGGATTATCGAGCAGGACGCCTTCGAGAAGGGTGGCTCGTGTGGTGGCTCTGCTCTGCTTCCTTCCAGGGTGGCCGGTCGGGCCCGGACTTAACGTGGATCAGTCACGTGGTCGGCGTCTGAGAGAGCTGAAAGAGGAGAAAGGGGGTGCGAATACGAAGAGAAGATACGCGGAGGGCGGAGAGTGAGTGAGGCGGAGTCGGATTTGGGGAGTGATAAAGTGAGCTAAGTAATATTACAAGAAGGGCTCGGGTTCTGTCTTTATCTTATATATTATTGCTTTGCAGGCGTCCTGTTTCGAAGCAATATCAAAATCACCCCCTTTTTGCTTCTCCCAACCCCGTATTAATAAGCAACTCCTCTAAGAGGTCATTGTGCCGATCGGTCTTAGTTTATATAAATAAATACTATTTAGCTTAAGCCCGAGTTGAGACGAGAGCCAAGGAGTTTCTCTCGTCTAGCTTAAACAGCTAGCTGGCTTAGCTACACGTATAGCCCGGATCTAGCAAGCTGTTATAATAACATCTCGCTATAGATTTCTATGTCACTCACGGTCCCTTAACTCCTCTCACTAATATATCCTTCGCCCGATGCTGTTATAAATTAATAATTTAAATTCCTATTTTAGGTCTAATTTGAGAGTCGTCTGACTTAGACCCTAGACTTAACCTTCGCCCGATTTCGCTTAGCGTCGAACAATAGGGATTTGAGCCGCAACGAGTTACTTTTACTGGAAAGGTGTGAGATCTACGGCCTTAGATCTTAGGTAGATGTAGTGGATCACATTAGTAGATATAAGACGAAAGATGAAGTCCGAGATCACTACTAAAAAATATATTTTAAAAATTTTAACTTCTCCTTACCGAAACTTACTAACCTCAAAGACAACAAGCTGGGGGATGAGATCTAGGAAACAGTTAGGATATATTTTCCCTAACTTATCAACCCCAGATGCAAAACTCGCTTGGAACCAACCTTGGGGATTCGACTCGAATATATCGAGACTCGAGGGGTCTTAATCGGGCATTCTATATCCTTTTGTTTCTCAAAATCAGGCACCTTCGAAGCCAAGTGGAGGATTACTAGCCTGAGAAGTATCTCAGCTAGCACTCACAGGGAGAAAAGCATACCCTGAGATTTATGCTTTCTAGTACGCACAGCTTTAGAACGGTTCAAACCAGCTGAGTGCAAGAGACTGGAATAATCATTTGCGAAAGGAAGCCTCTCGCTAGACTTACAATCATCTTCGTGTCACGTACCGTATACTTTACAAGGCCTTTGCTGATAGAGATTGATGACAGCCTGTGGAATTTGAAAGGCTATTATTATCCTTACGAACTAGGCACGCTAAGCCTATCATATTTTCCACTAAATATGCAATGAGCTAGTAAGAAGAAATGATAGCATATATCAAAAGGTTGTTTTAGAACCCTTACTGCATAGATAGACAAGAAGGATAGGGATTTCTAGCATCGAGATTTAACGGCGGGATTAACAATGAGAAATCTAGGATAAGATAAGTTAGTGAAATATATTTTAAAGGACTGAGATGGTGTGGCAAGAAATTCGACGAAGGATAAACGAACGAATAGTGTAGCATGAGAGGGAGAAAATGGGGGCAATCGCAAGTCCTCTCTCTAGTCCTGCCCTAACTAAGGCCGAGGCTGGGGCACGGGTATATTCTAGAGTCCTATCCTCCTATTCCGCCATGACATAAGACCTACTGACTCAGACTAAATCACGTATGTTACTCCCCTCTTCTCCCTTCCTCACTATCCCATCCCTCTGAGGTCCCAAGCACTCGACAGTCTCACATATGAATCAGAAAGCGAACAGCAGGCAGCAAGGTCAACACCGCCCCTCTCGCCCTAACTAGCCTCCAATCTCGGAACACAAGATAAAAACCAAAAACGCCATGAAGCTCAATTACAAGCAAAGCGGATGTGCAGGTAAAATATTCCATTCACGCCATAATGCAAATAACACTCTCTTTGCCTATATCAATTCCCTATCATACACACTTTCTCCCCAACGCCTTCAATGCATGTAATTCCTAGCCATCTGACGAATTAACTTCGCCCAGTGACGCTCCCTTGGTTTGTACGTTCCGTCGGAGCTCGTCACATCTCCACCACTCATTAGTCTCCATGACCTTGTAAACAAAGCCCGTATCGAATTTTCCACATTGGCATTATCAAGCCGAAAGGCCCCTCTTCTCGCTTTCCGAGAAGAAGATAATCATGCGCCACAGCTTTTTAACCAACGCCTCTGCTTCCTCATCCAGTGCCTATTAAATCATTAGTAGCCATACCATATTAAGAAAAACCCTAGCATGGGGTCTCAATATGGGACAAGGGAGGAAAGTAAAACTCACCCCTTCTAACTGCTCCACCAACTCCTGCGGCTTCCCCCGCACCCTGACTTGCTCCTCCACAACCTCAACCAACAACTGCTCCTGCACCCCAAGATACTCCACAATCTTCTTCTCCACAAACGGCCTCAACTTTTCCACAATCACACTCTCATCAACAAACTCCCACTTTACCTCCCAAGCCCACAGTCCCTCCTTATCATTCGGAATCTCCTTCGCTAGCTGCCTAACGGCTTGATCCCTCTCTTCCTCCGTCAACGACGCATTCGCCATCGAAGGGTCATACTTAATCGGGATAAGGGTCCTCTTCGACGCCTTATTACTATCCTCTTCATCTTCCAACAGCCCTTCAACCTCAGCCACCGTCCGTCTGGGCGCAGCCGCCTTCTCCTTCTGCACTTTCTGCGCCGCCGCACCAAGAGAGAGTTTGAACGGCTGTTGAGGCGCACGACCAATAGCCCGAGCCTCCATCTCCTCTGCCTGTCGGTCTAAGAACGAGTCCGCCATGGCACGTCCTTGCTCCTTGTTATCCGCCTCACGCTTCTGCTCCTCTTCCTCTGCCTGCCTATCTCTAGCATCATTAGCCGCTTCTTTGGTCCGGAACGCGGTGCGGTTTCGGATCCAAAGACTGCGATCAGTATAATACTGCTCAATGCCCCTACTAGCCTCCAAATCATCATCGAATTCCTTATATCGCTGGGCCATTTTCTCTCTCTCGGTTATCCGCCTAGCTTCGTCCTCGTCTTCGCGCTCTTTCTCTCTTTGCACAGCTGCTGTTCGTGACCTCTCGCGATTCAACCATCGGCGTTCTTGATCCAGGTAGTGCTTTTCAAGATCTGCGTCCTTTTTCGCTTGGCGGCGACGTTCAAGCTCCTCGTCACTTGCTGGATCGTCTTCGTCCTCTCTGTTGATCCACGCATTTCCACTTGCACCACCATTAATGCCACTGCCATTAACAAACTTAACACCTTGTTGGTAGTCTCGAGGAAGTTGGGATCCAAGCTTCGGTCCTGAAGGAGCATTAAGGACACCCCGTGGCCCGATGGGAATATTGTTTGATCCAGCAGCTGGGCCATTGGGAATAGCGGGACTTGGAGATGCTAGTCTTGATGTTTTTGGGGCGCCATTCCGAAGACGTTCGGCAGCTTCCATTTCCTCTTCTCGCTTAAGTCGTTCCATATCTCTCCTGTTGCTACGGTCTCTGAAAGCTGCTATTTCTTGTGCAACAGTTTCTCGCATCTCGGCCGGGATATCTGCTAGTTCGTCATCTACAGCAAGAGGGATATTGACAACTTCAACATTATCTCCATTGGTTCCATCCTGCATCATGACGTCTTCGGACTCTGGATCCGCCTTGACAAACATTGGCGGGTGAAATAATTCGTAAAGCGCGGCCTTCAAGCCAGCTCTCGCAGCAGTCAATCGTGCTTGCTCCCCAGCAGCATCATCTGCGCGAGTCGCTTGCCAGTTCTCCAGGTAATTCAGCGAATTGTCATCCACGAAAACCAGCAATTTGCTCTTGTCAATCTTCTCATCCTCATCCTCGTCCTCTTCCTTCTTTACTCCGTCACTCGGCGCCTGTTTCTTGGTCGGAACCTCAATATCCTTCAACACTTCCACTGCCGTAGCCAAACTCTCTGCATCATCATACTGGGCAAATCCAAAACGGCACTGTTTCCCATCCGCATCGGTTGCTCGGTCCCATCTTCGTAGTCGTCCTGCCGTGCTCAAGATCCTCTCAATCCCATCGTCTCCCCCACATCCCTCCGTGATGCCCGCCACAAATATTGTGCGCACGATCTCCTCCTTCGTAGGTGGTACTAAGGACATCATGCTCTCTCTCAAAGCCTGTCGCTGTGCCTCCACTCCTCTTTCCATCCCCAGTCCTGGTCTTCCGCCCGCAGAGGTCGGTTCACTTTCTCTCCGACCCCCAATACCCCCAGCTGGAGTGCTTGATTTTGACGGCCCGGTCCCAAGTCGGATTACCGGCGCGGAGAAGTTGATATTAGGCATACTAGAGGGGCCTTGAAAACTCGCAGGGAGCCCGCTCGGTCGACTAGCCTGTGCATTGTTGGCTTGCTGTACGCCTGGAGGAGGAGCCGTACCTGGGGCTGACATGCCAGGAGGAGGACCTGTGGATGTTAGCATTGCAAGTATCGCTGCGAGAGGGAGGAAAGCTCATACCCATTCCGGGCGCCATCCCGGGAGGAGGGCCCATACCAGGACCGTTCTGACCGGGAAAAGCTCCAAATCCTGGAGGCCGCCCAAACGGCGATGCTTTTCATGGAGTTAGCCAGTTCATTGAAGGGAGCTGTAGAGCGCGTTCAACTCACATCCATACGGATTATACGCCATCGTAGGGATATACTCGAGCCTAGGTTAACTTCGAGAGAGTATTTTCATAGACAGCAGGATCTGCTATGGAGAAAATAAACAAGTTGACGGAGTTGTTGTGGTCGGCGCAAATGATATCCAGAAGATGAGGCTCCTGGCCAAAATACTTTGATTGCGCACGGAACATTTTTACTAGCGCAAAAGCTCTCTGGAGACCCGATCCGAGAGATCTCCAAAATCAACGACACCTCCGTCCAGCATTCACCAATTGACTCAATGTAAGTTAATACTCTCTCGCAGAAGCTGGATATATTACTCTAACTTTAATTTAGGGTTATGGAGCTTCGACGAGTAGCCGATGCTTTATTGCGTTCACAATCGTCCCCCCTCTCTATCCTTCTTGTTCCATCAACCACAGCAAGATGGGCCCCAACTAGACAATTGGGCTATAGCTATAAAGTCTCTTCTTCAGCCCACACGCGCCGCTCAATCTCTACCACCTCATCTCGCCATGCTGGTCGTCCCATTGCCACCACCACCGCCCCTGCTCCACCGAAACCGGACTCTACCGAGGAGCTCTCGTCCTACTCACCCCAATCCGCCACTCCCTCCAAAGGGAGAAGTATTGACGAGCTCTCCCAAAGCCTAAACTGGACCTCGAGAGACTCCCCCCGAGCCGAAGCAGCGAAACGCAATCCCCAATTCCCCCTCTCCCCTTCCCGAGAAAGGCTATTCAATGCCGGGCCCACAGGCAAAGAAATGCTCGCGGCGCTGTTGCAGAAGAAACAGCAATTCCAAGGCAAATCGCATGGCTCCTCTTCCTCTTTCACTGATGCAATGCTAGCACCCACCAATATGTCCTTCGCTAATCAAAGCAACGACGTCAACCGGATGATGAGCATCGGCAAACAAATTTCGGTCAAAGATGAGAGGCCAAAGATGAAGTTGAATCCGAGTACCGGGCGGAGCGTGGCGATACACGCGCAAGTAGATCTTGGCAGGGGAGTGAGGCTGTTGGAGATGAGTTGTAGTCGGAATAAGGTTAGGGCTGATAGTAATGGTCAGAGGTTTCATGAAAGGGGTGGGACGAAGAGAAAGAGATTGAGGATGATGAGGTGGAGGAAGAGATTTTTGGAGGGGTTTAAGGCGACGGTAGGAAGGGTGAAACAGCTGAGGAACCAGGGATGGTAGGGGTTGGGCGTCAGCAGTTAGTAGGAATATAAAGCCTGAAGAGATGGCATAAGAGCTTTAGGGAATTCGAGAATTCGAGGCAACCGCCCAAAGCTTATGTGTACACTGATATTGTATCATAGAAGGGAAAGATGAAAATGAACGTGGAACTGTTACGGGATTGATTGAACCGTGCTTGTGTGCTCAAAGCCCTTTTACGACTATATCTACTCTTTAGTATCGAAAGTTCAAATGCCTAGCTGCAGAACTCCTAGAAAGTCAACTTTCGGTGACAGCACTGGTATATCCTTTTATGCCATACTCAAAGCAGCCCAATGTAATCCTTCCAGAACTTCAACATTTCCAGCACCTAACGCGCTCAAAAACCTTAATTTACAAAACCGCTTAGGTACTTACAACTTGTATCCATTATTGAAAGTACTCATATTCACACCTCGAGATCTTTCTCTCTGCATCTTCACTCTCGCCCACTAATGACTATAGTCCTATTATCCAGAACTGTAGAAAGCAACCTATAGTATCCGGAGGGCCTATTGTGAATGAAGTGTAGCACCAATAGAAGGAAGGAATTACAGGTAGGTGAGCTTGAGCGGGTAGAATTTAGCTTGATATATTTAGTGTGTACAAGCCAGCTCCCTTTAGCATCATGCCATAACGGAGAAAGGGGATTGATTAATCTTTAACTTTGATTTATCATTATGTATAAGAGAGCGCTGACTTGAGAGTGTGTGAAAAGTTCAGGTACGGGTTAGTAGCGTTCTTGTACTTCTTAACTATCGATGTATGTTATAGTTTATGAGGTTTTATCACAGGCCGTCTTTTAGATATTATTTGTTAGATGGAATCTGACACCTATTATATAACGCTAGTTATATAACTAGTTGACTAGTACTAAGTGATATACTAAAGTTGAGGATTAGCTTTAACCCTCTTTTTTCCCTCTTAGCTTTTCTACCACTCTTACTTTTAATATAATTAAGCTGTCTACTACATTAGATTCCGTACCTTCGACCGTCTCCGTTTGACATTATTTGAATATTATAAAATATCTCTTGGGGATTGTGATTAGGAATGTTTAGCATTTAGAGATTGAGGTTTTGAGCGGTGCAAGCTGGAAGTCTGCTTGAAAGTTTAGGTAACTCAACTCGTGCATTATATTGCGTTCAGCTTAAATACACATTAATGTATGATCTATACTTGGGATAATGCCGTAAAGTCCCCATTGCTAAAATTAGTACCGAGATTTAAAACCAATCTGGAGCCAACCTCAGTACCCAGTCTTGGACCATATACACTCGCCACAGAGAGAACCATCGATAACTCTCTCTCTCTCGGACTTCAAAACCACACCCGAGAGGAAAACTTCGCCACCAACCCGCGACGAATTAGCTCTATAACCGTCTCTCGCCACATAGCCAAGCAAGATGCAAGGCACAAAGCAAAACCTGTATTTACTACAGTGTATAGTATGAAATCGACGCACATCCTTCACGATACACAACACAACACGACGCCAACTCACCAACATAGCCCAGCCCCAAGGAACCATCAAACCCAATCTAACCAAGAGAGACCATGAAACCCCTCCCTCCCTTCCCCCTTACCTGCAAACCCACTAGACTAACGCCATCGGAACCCCTCCACAAGCCCCAAAAAACCCCGGAACCGCCGACACCGGGAAAAATAGGTATGCAAGAACAGCAAACCGTACAGTCAGGACGGGACTCTGACTCGAGGCGAGTAGCAGCTAGCCTGCCCGCCCGCCTACGAGCCAGCCAGCTAGCTATCTGCACTATAACACCCAACATGCATGCACGCACGCATGCATACATACATACATACATCTCATCTGGCTCGCCACATTCGCAGCCCTACCCGCCGGTAGCGACACGGTAGCACACAGGAGTTCGCTTCGTTTCGTTCTAGACCTGAGCGCCGAATCCCCCAAGCCACACACGCACCATGGTCCCATTTCCGCTGGCGATCTAATCTCCTCTTGGATCAACAGACCGAGTAAGGAGACGAATGGATCTACGGTACTCACTTACACACTCACGGGCTGGCTTACATACAGAGCACACACATACATACATACATGATACAGACATAACATACGCTCGCCCCACCACATACATACATACATACATACATCCCACCCCATTCATTAGCCACCGCCACTCCCCCCTCTCTCTCAGCCCCAAATCAAGACCCAGATCTCCTAAAGAGACTGGAATCGGTACGTACCACCCCCCTTGACATGTGAAATTTTTCATTATACGTTGATTGGGAGGAGGGTGAAGGGTGCAGAGTCTTTCTCACTTTTGGATTCTATCAATTTAATACTAGGTTATATATATATGTATATGTATGTATTTACCACACCGTATCTTCAGACCTTTTTGAGGGGTTCAAGTAAAGAAGATAGATCAGGTAGAGAGTCGAGCGAGTATATCAATCTTATGACATAGTGCCTAGGAAGATAATATAAGATCACATAACATCGGGCAATCAATTGCAATTAACATCCTCTCTCTCCTTCTCAACATGCATTATTCTATTTCCTATAGCGCTCTCGCTCTCACTTGAGAAGATCCATATCTTTTAAACTCCCATTCCTATTCCCTTTATTTCCTCCTTCTCTTGTTCTTTTCTAGTGATCAAATGAACCACTTACTAGCCAATTAGGCTTGTCCAAATTTAAATTCAAGCCAAGTTAACTTGACTCAGTCTTTCTAAAACACCCCCCCCTTTCTTCCCTCTTCCACTTAGAATCAGATAAGCGGTGAGGCATCATAATGCTATATCCCTATCTGATCTATCTCTATCCTCTCTGCACCAGCTGGCACTTAACTTACACTTTGCCGCCCCCCCCCGCCAAGACGACTTAAAGACCCATCCATCCATCCATCCATTTCCAGATTGCCCAAAAGGCCTGGAATCAAAAACTTCCCATCTTCCCGTACGTACCTGAACCACCTACGCAACAGCCCGCGGGAACCGATCAAATGTCTCACATGCACCGTAAATCCGGCGTCTATCCTCTCCCTATCGAGCCATAGGTGCGTCTGATTGCCGCGCCCCCCCGACCACCGCCACGCTTCCCACCACCGCAGCCCAATTGCTGGGCCACACGAGATCCCCATGGATGGGAAGCCATACCCGCGCGCTTCGACGCGGTTACACCAAGGGTTACACCATCTCGTCCATCAACAGCTTCGAAGCTTTTCGAGGCGGCAAGCCCCTGCACACGAGTCAACCACCCCCCCCCACTCTTTTCCCTGGCAGCCGGCGGACTGACTCGGGCGACGACTGAGCATCTCTTGGGATGTAACCGTCGCGGGAACCCCGCATCGAGAATGGCGATGGCGGTGGTGGTGGGCGGTGGAACTGGTGGAGATGGAACGGCCAGATCCCGATACTCACCCCTTCGGTCCTGTGGACTCTTCCAGTCCTCTGCTCAAATGGTATGTGAAACCATGGCCTGACCGAGGCAATCGCCATGCCGGGAGTAGAGCGTCGTTACAGCTCTCGTCGAAAGCAAGAAAAGGAAAGACAACAAGAAACTGGAAGCCACCGACTGGGCCTCTTCGATGGCGATCTGGGACATAGGAGAGGGGGGTGAGATCTCTGAGAACACAAGACAAGCTCGCATCGCAGTCGTATTTTCACCTCGAACGGAGGCTTTCACCTGCTCGAGCGAGATCCCTCCGGCCAGACAGGATTTCCACACTCTGGGTAAGAAAAATCAAACCCTGCATCCCACACATCTGGCATTCTGCACCCACCATCTATAGAAGGCAGATTGGTAACGCCGGCCCCCCTTTCCCACACGTGACATACCGAACAACTGTAAGTGGAATCCGAAAACCACGCCCACCATAGGCAGATGAATCGGGACAAAATAGTACCAAATAAACCAGCTGCAGCTAAAAATATATCACCCTGCGGCCGGTCCTTTGCCTACCTGTTGCCCATCTCCTCGACTCTTCCAGTCCCTCCTCAACTGCCGGGACAAATCCCCTATCCTATCGCGTCTAGTAAATAAATAAAAATATCCCCCTCGGAGTCGGGCACTCCTCCGCATCTCGATGCTAAAAGCTAAAAGCCACGCCAACTACAAGGCGTCATCGGATTTCTAACGAGACCCGTCCGTCGCGTCAGACCAATCCACAGGATGCCTCGTTCTCTTCGCCACCATGACCTCTTCCTCGCGCTCCCTCTCCAGTTTGTTTTCGCGTGCGGGTTGCAATGGAATGAGATGAAATGAAGGGTCGCGGACGGACAAGGCCACGGCCAGGATCGAACGGACGCCCCAAGATCTCGAGGAGGGAGGGCGCGTCGAGAGAGAGTCAGATGTCGCAGAAGGGGCGGAAAAGCTTTCCAACGAAGACACACACGGAAAGATGAGAGAGTTGGCTCTCGATGCCGACCTGTCCTGCCGGGGAACTCGAGGGAAGCGATCGACGTGAAGGAGAGAGCGTGAGGGTTCGATGGTAAAACGGACGCCGGCCGATATATACCTGATATACCTGATATACCAAAGTATATACGCGCTTATACATAGGGCTTCGCACTTGAGATCCCCGAACCCAGAGCGAGGCGTGTGCCGACAGCCTATAGCATATAGCACATTGCCTCTTGCCTCTATAACTTTATAGCTCGGCATCATGAGATTTCAACCAGACTTGACTTTGCCAAAGGAGGGACCGGGACTTCTTGCAACTGTCAACTGTCCACTGTCCATTTTCAACTCTCAACTCTTAAGTGTCAACCCCAACCCCCCCCTCCCCCTAAAAGACAACGCAGCGCAAAGGCCTAAAGAGCGCCCATAAGTGAATTCGCAACGCAGCGCTTGAGCACCGCGGCTACCGTTGGACGTTAGACGCCCGAAGCAAAGCATAATAGTCGCCTCTGCCAATAGGACCCCGGACCGGATCTCTGGTCGGTCTGGAAGGGCAGGCCGGATTCCTTTTTTCTCGCCCTATGCCACCGTTTTTCCATTCCGAGCGCCACTATACTCAACTCGGTATGGGATGCGAAATGGGCGGTCGGTAATGCTATGACGTGCACCCCCAGAATCTGGAGGGTCCCTCGTGTATCGTCTGGACTGCAGCTCATCGAAATGATAAAGAGCAGGCCGTGAAGCTGGTCATCGATCACGTAACAAAGTCCAGATACCAGATTCCCCAGATGCCAAAGGCGCCCTTCTCCAGGCCGGGAGAACCGCTGCGGCAATCCATCGTTCCCATCTCGACGTCCCGGCTTGGTGCCGGCTGGCTCGCTGGGCCTCCTGGTCTGGATGCCTCGATCCCTCCGCATCGTTAAATGTCGAGAGAAGCTCCCAGGCGTACCCGCTGACTACTTCAATCGTGTGGGAATTTGCCAATATCTGGCGGCCATCGATAAATCTTGTCTCCATCTCGGGCTCGGACGTTGCGGCCTAGTTATACAACCGCCCTCATCTACTTCTCTCTCCTCCACCCCCCCTCCCCCTCCCTTCGTCGAACCCACCTCGATATGCAAGCGTGGACCAGTCATCTCGGAGCACTATCAACGATCCCTTCCCTCCACCTCTCCAAGGCGAGAGCAGCTCTGTGATTGCCCCTCTCCAGCGAGGCCGGGAGATTCGTATAACTACACCCACGGACGAGGAGCAGCAGGCACGCACCCTTTCGCCGCCTCGACTCCTCCCATCCCCAATCCCCAGAGTCCCACGCCAAACCGGTTTCCAGGAGATGCCTCCGAGATAAAGACGGCTGAACGCTGCATGCCCGGCCTGCTCGATTCTCGCGCTTTCGGCAACGATACTGAGTTGGGCGCCGATACACACACACGGAGAAAGAGCGCGCTTTTATATCGTTGCGTGCCAGCCTCTAGGCTCTGGTCTATCCAAAACCCCCAAAACCAGCAGATCTCCTGGCTGTGCTCGCCAAAGCCGAGAGAGAAAAAAAGGGCCATCACGAGCAGCCACGACAACACCCACAACACCACATCGACGCTCTGTGAATGCGCATGGTCTCCGGCCGAGCGTCTCTCGCAGGGCATAGTCGAACGCCGCCCGTCTTCCACGGCCCATCATCATGTCTTTTCGCAAGATCCGCCCCTCGTTCGGGGAGCAGAGCACGTCCGCCAGCAACCCGAGTCAATCGACGTCCGAGAGTACGGGATCTGACCCACGCCGTCCCCGCGGCGAGAGAGAGGCTCCCGAGAGCACCTCCTCCTCCTCCTCCAAACGTCGGAGGGTCCCCGAATCCGTCACGCGAAACGCCTGTCTGAATTGCAAGAAAGCGCGGGCAAAGGTAAGATACGACCATCTCTGCTTCATGGTCTCTGCTCTGGTCCGCCCCGGTCGTGGCGGCTCTCACGCCCTCCCCCACGCCATGCCCACGAACCCCCCCATCTGCCTCATTATCTAACTATTCGCGCAGTGTGATGGAAAGAAGCCGTGCAAGAGGTGCGCGACTCGCGTGGAGACCTCGGAGTGCATCTACGAGATTCACATCAAGCATGCGAAGGAGGAGCTGGTCAAGCAGATCAAGGAGCTCCGGGCCAAGGACCACCTTACCGAGAAAATTTTACAGGCCCTCTCGACTGAGGAGAAGGCGCCCGAGATCCTCGAGAGGCTCAGGAACGGCGAGACTTACGAGAGCATCGTCGAGTGGCTCGGCCAGTCGCCTATCGACGACCTCGAGCCCTTCTCGCCCCGGGACTCCCAGTACTCTACCTTCGAGGCCGAGGACCGCGAGATGGAGGGCGCCTCCTCCGATGGCTTCAGATGGACCACGGTGACGTCGGACATGAAGGTCTTCAATCATCTGTTTCAGCTCTACTTTGCCTGGATTCATCCGGTGCACACGCTGTTCCACGAGGGCCACTTTGTGGATAGCTACAAGCGCAAATCAGAGCTCTACTGCTCCCGGATCTTGGTCAATGCCATCTGCGCCCTCGCATGCCACTTGCACACGGGGACGGATGCCGACGACGAGATGGACTACATCCAGCTTCAGCGGGACTTCAGCGATGCCGTCCGCGTGAGCATCGATGCCGACGACAAGAGCATCACCACGATTCAAGCCTTTGCCGTCATGTTCCTGGTCGACTGCGCAGAAGCACAGACTCTGCGAGCATCGTCGTACCTGCGAGTAGCCGCCAACAACCTGGCGGAGGTGGCGCAACAGGAGAGCGAGGGCTTCGCAGAGGTCTGGACGGCCACTGCCCGGGGCGTGCGGAATTTGAACATGTTAGTAGCATCGAAGTCCTGCGAGCCGTTCCCACTAACTTGCTCAGTGAGTGGGCACAGGTAACGTTCCAAGTCTCCCCGAAGCTCGATCTCGATCTCTACAAGGAGACGCGCGAGAGCGAAGACTCCCTCGACCAACAGCCCTGGTATTTCTACCGATTTGCCGGAGATCAAATCCCCTCGTGGCCGGGCTTGGTGGCCACCACGAATCGGGAGAAGTCGAAGTTGACGGACATCCTCCAAGATGTAGTTACCATGATGTATACCCAACACGGCCCTCAAATCTCGGCACACGATGCTCTCGAGCAGTACGGCCGGTTCCTATCTTGGCGAGAGCACCTCCCGAGCGTCATTGGAAATGTCGAGAAGAACGTCAGCCAGGCGCTCCCCCACGTTTTGTCTCTCCTGTAAGTTCCCCGGCTGGTTTGCTGCCCGGAAGCTAACGTGACAGGATTCTATACTCGAGCTCGGTCGTGCAGCTGCTGCGACCGTTGCTCGACCTGAAAAACTTCCCCTCGGCGTCGGTCGAGGAAGTGATCTGGAACCACGCGCAGAGGGGTCTGTTTCTACTCGATGCTCACTATCGAACCCAATATACTTGTCGCTACCAGCCCGTCTTGCAGATATTCGCGGTTCTACATCTTACTGACCTGATCGCTAGATTTTTCCCGGGGGGGATCGAAGGGAACAGTAAGGATGGCCCAGAGGCCATCCAGTTTGGGTTGGAGGCTCTCATGCAATCACGGGCTGGATTTCCTATTGCTGAACCGCTGCAGGAATTGCTTCGCAAGACCACCAACGAGTGCGGCATCCGCCTCCCTAAGAATGTAATGGACTCGTTTGCCCCCCCGCTCAACAGGATGTATCTGATGGATGATTTTATCGATGCTTGTACCAGGCCCACGTATACACAGCCTATCTCTGAAATCCAATCAAAATATGCTCCATCCTTCGCGTCGGACTGGGCCTCCGAGGGAGCTGCCTTTGGATTTGCAGAGCTTACTGGCGCGAGTAAGATCGGAGGCACTTCTGCAGAACAGAGTGGAGCGCAAAGTCTCATGCAAATTCGCAATTTACTCAACACAAATTGATGATGCCAGCATTCGCTTCCGGGTCTCGAGTGCTGGATGGGCTTCCAGGTGGAGGATGGGTGCGTTGGATGTCCCGTGGGCGGTTTCTTCCTCCGCAACACACATTAATTAGTGTCTCCAAATGTATTCCATGGGGGGCTGCTCAGGAATTGTTCGTCTCCCAACTCTCACGGAATGACTCTCCATACTTAAAAGTGCCGACTCCCACAGGCTCCCGATGACATTAAACGTTGCAGCATGATGATTCTTCCAGCCCTCTGCCAGAGCTCCACGCCTCCCAGCCAGAGCTTTCTCCTGTTCCTCCGCATAGTCACGGCGGGGTCGTCGCATCTAAGCGCACGCTGATTCGGGGAAAGATGTGCCTGCAGCGGGCCATCACACTGTCGGCGATGGTGATGAATAGGAGGGGAGAGCGTGAGAAGCCTCCGCGAGGGGTGGCGACGATGCCATTTTGCGATTCCACGGCTGCGCATCGTGTCGCGGTGGCGGTCCTGTTTTGCGATTGCCATTCTTTCGGAGACATCTCCGGTTTCTCTGCAACGCCCTTCTCGACCAGCAGGAAAGCAACATTCGCATCTCCACCCGGACACGAACCAGTCCCCTTCGACGACCCCCCGGCCCAGCTGCTCGCTCCGCCCGGATATCCTCAACCCGCCGTCTTGCCACCATCGACCGGTTCTCGCGCGCCCGACTCGACTCCTGATCTGGTCTCGCTTGCGCGGTGGATGGGGATGTGGTTTTGACGCATCTCGATGGGCTGGCGGCGTGGATTCCTGCCCGGTTCCGAGGGGGGGGAGGCCACGGCGACCCGACGGTGACTTTTCTTCGGTGCTGAGGAGGTATCGAAGGGGTGGATTCTCTGATCGATGGGCGTCTTCTCGAGCCGGTCTTGAAATATGGGTGGAAAGTTGGAAATTGTCTAGCTCGGGGTGGCGGACGATGGGCCGACTGCTGCTGGACAAGCGGCCCCACTGATGGCGATAGGCCAGGGGGCTTAATTAAGCGGTTGGCGGTGTTGGGAGGGGAGGGGGATGATGGTATTGTCACGCTGTTTTGTTTTGTTTTGGTCTGGTTTGGAAAGTTGGAAAGGTGATGAGGGGAGGGAGGAATGGGAGGGTTGGGATTGGATTGGGGGAGGTTGAGTAGATTGATTCGAGTGGATTGGTTCAAGTGGATTGAATGAGTGGATTGAATGGAGGGAGGGATGGATTAGAGGGATTGAATCGATGGATGGATGGATGGACTGATTGGATGGATCCTCATGATACCCATATATCTCTATAGATAAGATATATATTGTTTCCTTTCTGGTGAGGGCGGGGCGGTCGAGGGGGTTCGTGGTGATGGGATGTATATATATCTGTAATATGTATGGGATGGTGTAGGAGGAGGTGAAGAAGAAAGCAAAACAAAACAAAACAAAACAATATAATATAAAATAAAATAAGTCGAAATATTCAAGATAGGGTTGATGATGGTGGTGGTGGCGTTGATGCTAATAAAGCTCATGATATCAACCTGTCGTTCCGTCGTTCCGTCGCTCTATAGATCTATACGGCCGTCGAAGGAAGATGGTGGTTTGGTTTATGCAGCTATATATCTGTAGGGCTGTCGGGAAAAAGATGGATGTATGTATATATGTATGTAGGTATTCATCTCATCACAACTATTTATTCATTTTGGTATTTATCACGCTGTTTATTTCTCTCTTTGTTTATTTATTTATTTATTTATTCATTTATTCATTTATTCATTCTTTCGTAGCCCTCTCCCTCTCTATCTATCTGGAGCCAGCCTTGTTTGTCTATCTATCTATCTATCTATCTATCGGTTTATTTCCAGTCTAGGGTGCACGAGGGAGGGAGTTGAGATCGATGAATCAATGAATGAATAAGTCAAATATATATATCTATCGTATGATGGATGTCGTGCGGTGGTATTCATCTTGACTTTGTTTGTCTGGCGGATGGGTGGTTAACTGTTTGTGGTGGGTATCTGGATGGATGGATGGATGGATGGATGGGTTGGGGGGTGGGTGGGTGAGTGGTGGGTATGTTGTTAGAGGGTTTGAAGGAATTGTGAGATGGGTTTGTGTTTATTTGTTTTTGGGTTGGTTGGTTGGTTGATTTGGGGATTTCTCTATGGGGTGTTGCTGTTTCTGTTGCTGTTGCTGTTGCTGTTGATGTTTGTTAAAATGAATGGGGTGGTGTTTTGAGGAAGTGAGGTATGAAATGCTGTCTAGGTGGAGATGGTCTAGAATTATGAGGAAGGTGGGTTATTTTTTCCAATTTTTGAATCGAGGGGGGGAGAATAGGTGCTTTCTTGTGGAGTGGCGGGTGAGGATGGATGATGGGTGGGGGGGGGGATAGGGGGTTGAGGAATGAGAAAAGGAGGGATGTGGGAATATGGACGGAGTGATGTGGGAAGAGGGGGGAGGGAGGGGGGAGGAAGGTGGTGAAGTGTGCATAGGATAGGATAGGATAGTATATAAGAGGTACTGTTGATGGGATTTAATAAGTAGAGAAGTGAGTTCGGTGTTGATAAAGATTCTAATGGAGAAGTGAGCTGGAAAGCGAAGTTGATGTTTTGGTGGAGGTGGAGGTGGAGGTTAGAGTATAGTGGGGATTAAGGGGGTAAATGATGTTGGAATTCGTTTTCGGGGAGAGGAGGAGGTGTGTGAGAGGTATGAGCGGATTAAGGATACTAGTTTGGTTGTCAAGGTTGGGAGTGCTGTTCTGATTCATGCTGTTATCTTTGACGTGAAAGATATAAGAAAGGTCAATCGAAAACTGTTTAATTAAGGTGTGGAAAGCGAGAATGGCTGGATAGTGTTTCAAGTCTACTGGACTTCGGGCTGTGCAGAATTGGAGTTACGGGCTAGAGGTTGGAGTTAACACACGTGGACGCCTTGCTGCTTTGTGATAGTGTTGATGTGCAGGAGAGAATGGGTTTATATATGCAAGAGATCTCGGGGTATGACGTGAATGGGTGGGTGAATGAAGGCGCTTTCAGGCTTTCTTTAGCCAGAGGAGAGGAGAGGCAGAGGTAATGGGAGGGAAGGGGTATATAAGCCGTACTATGCATAGAACTTAGAAAGGAAATAAAGATAAAGCATCGCTAACCCAACGTCAGATTGCCGAAATTTGATACTTGCCTGTTGGGTTAAAAGCGTGCAGTCGAAAGTGTTATTACAAGAGACGTTGAAGAGGTTTTGTTAGGAGAGAGAGGGGAAATAACGTCAATATATTTTATTGTTATTGTCAAATTTCATGCTGCTGTCAAAGATATTTTGTTTAAAAAGAAGGTGTTGGTATCAGAGTCTAGTGTTGGTCATGTGACAATGGGTCACATAGCATACCCCAGCTCTATATCAGCAACTTCCTTCCCGTAGTCGTAGAACCTCAAGAATATCAATGTCATATAAAGCATAGACTTGGTACAACGTACTCAGGTCTTATGCTACAGGGTGATATCTCTTAAATGCTACTTACCGTCTCTACCGCTTGAATCAACGACAAGTGAATACTCGGGTTTGGCTTCAGAACTCAGCCTCCCGACAGAAGGTATAGATGAGGAAAAACGATATATGTATAAATAGGGTTTCGAACTAACGAGAAGGGCGATAGCAAGCTAGAAAAGCATATCAAACTGAACGTGTCCCATGATGCCTTCATTGCTGATCGTTTGAGGAGCTGCGGTAGATGAGAGGGAGTTTATAGATGGATTTGGAGGCGGGCTCGGTAGATGCTTAGAAGATTATGCTTTGAATGTGTGAGTGAGGTGATTTAACGAGGTAAATTATAGCTGGAGGTGTATATAAAATAGACACGTGGAAATTCAGGTAGTAAACAAAAAGTGAATGAAGCTAGAAAAGTGTATGGCAGGAAAGCGACTTGTTGTAAGCATCCGGGAAAACTTAGGTGGCTAGTGATTAAAACAACTTACTCCAGTACAACTCTGTAATATAAAATGCCGTCGAAGTTTTATGGCATCAGCGATCTGCAAGAATTTGAGGTAAATAAGATTTGTCAAGTTCATAAATATGACTGCTTCTCGTCCCCATAGATGGTGAGCGGAATAGAATGACATAGGCATCGAGGGCCAAAAACAAGGATAAGAGAGGAAAAGAGACTCGTCAATGATCAATGTACAAAAATGTATTGATTCATATCTGGCAGTAACGCCTCCTTTACGCCCTTGTCAGAAGCCATAAAATACGATCCAGTACACGGGATATGTAACCACCAACCTCTCAACAGTATACTAATTCCCATCTTACATCTCGTATTCTCCTTCAAAATGAAAGCATTACATTCCTACCTACTATCATATCTCGTCAATCAAGTTTGCCACTCCCACTCCCAGGCAACATGCCCCACCCATTGCCCACTCTCCCTTCCCTCCCTACCCCAAACCCTAGAGGTGTTGCTCCCCCCAAACTTCTCCCCTTCAACCTTTTCGGCAACACGACGCCGAAGAACCAAATCCCGCTTCCGACTGCCCCTGCCATTGCGGACACCAAGCAGTAGAAAAAAGTGCTGGCATAAAAATGTCCTCCCATGCCCGCCCACTCTATCTTCCCGTTCGCTCTTGGCAAACTAGGTGATGGGAACCACCGCACTGAAAACTGAAGCGGTAACGGATCTCCGATAACCAATTTCTTCGTCAACGCGGCGGGGCCTTTGGTATGACTCAATGGACTTGTGCTGTATGCTGCGCCGCTGTCAATAACGCCTGAATCATGAGGATGTAGATGGTGCTTGGGTGTCGAGTGGAGGAGGATGTTTAAGTGCGTGGAGATGTGGAGGTGGGAGAGTTGCAGGGTTCCGGCCAAGGCAAATATCAATGGGACGTATTCGGCGGGAGGTGGAGTGGACCCTGGGGTATGGATATGTGGAGGAGGACGACTGGCGATACGACAGGAGAGGGGGGCGTCGTTGTGGATATAGAATTCGAGGAGGTGGAAGAAGGGGTCGGTTATAAAAGGGATAGTGCAGTTGAGCTCTACATTAGAGGGTTAGCAAATCTCATTATTTGCTGAAAGTAGAGATGAAAAGAAATGGTAGGAGGCAATTACCATCTTCAGTTCCATATGCCAATTCTAACGGTTTTCCTGTCTCGTTGCAGACTGGGAATGGAACATATTGTAATTCGTTCTTTTCATTTGAGATGTGCTCTCCTGTGTCGCTATTCATGACATTAGCACTTGTCTCCCAAGCCAATTGCGACATAGCTATTCTCCTATTTTCCATCTCCGTACAAGAGCTCTCCCTGAATAGAGACCTAAGGTAATAACTCACATGCTCCGGTTCAAGCACTCAACGGGTATCTTCGCGCCATAATGATAACTTGGCAATGGAATTCTCGTATGCTCCTCTTCCTCCAACGCCAGAGCCCCAAAGCCCTTTCCCCATCCCATCATCATCACTCCCAGCAGCGTCGTCAACCACCTCCATCTGATGTCTCTCCGCCTATCGATTGCCATCTTATTTTCTTCCTTCGGTTTTCTCTTTTCCAACCCTTCACTTCTCTTCGAGATGCTTTCGTATTATCGAAGGCATAAGTAATGCGCCGGCGCGAAGAGGGGCGCAGAAAAGATTGTCGCGTTCACGTAGAAACAAAAAGTGTCCTCGTACAACAAGATTAAGGTTATCGCCCCTGAAGGGATTAGCGTGGAGCTAAAATTATATAGGATGAGATCGCCTCCTTTTTATTTCCAGCCGAATGGAAGTTGTTTGTAAAGCTGCATATTTGACATGTAAATATAATTACCACATACTTGTTGAGTCCCCATTCGAAATTAGGTTGTTGATATCTGATTTGGGAAGATGTTCAATCTTTATTCTCATCCCACAATCTCTGGCACACTTTAGGTAGAAAACCCAGCTCTAGGGAGCTAGAAAAAAGGGGAAAGTTGGCATTTATTTAGTACTTATAGTAACCCCTCCACAATCCGTAAGAAGTCAATCTATAAAGATTCCTCTATTTTGCTAAATTAAAAAGAAAGCATTATGTAATCTTTCTCCAACTTCATACTCCTGTAGGGGTTAAAAACAAGATGAATGACTTTCTTGTGGCACAGCACGCATGTCGCAGCAAAATTCCCAAATAATTGAATTATCGCAAGCAGTGGCGTATATATAAAGAATATAATGACTGACTTATGAGCAATGGGACCTTGAGTAGACCAGCAAGGAAGTTGTGCTTAATAACACGCTTGATTGAACTTCTAAGATGGCGGCAATAGTTAAAATGACAATAACTTATAGCTGATCACGTTGATGATGCGCAAATGAGAACAAGTGAAAATTATTTTACTTTGCGTTGTGCTTAAATGAGACTTTTCCAAAATATAGCTTAAACCAAGTCCCTAAAAGTTCACCTTGCCTTTTCAAAAGCTTTAAAAGTGACGGATGAAACTCATGATTCCACCCATTTCTTTAGCTGAACCTAGTTACACTGAGAAGTACCTCATATAGTAACTTTTTATATGTAGATGTGCGTGAAGGAATTAGCCACAATCATGAATCAATTTCATCTGCTCCAAAAATAGCGCGATTAGAGAGAAATTTTGAAATGCCTTTACTCTAGTTCTACTCAAAAAATCATTTCGTTCTGGGCTTGATTTGAAATATTACTCACAACCACAATCTAATTTGCTCACCATGGACCACTCTTTCCTGTGCAACTCCTCTATCGACCAGGCCCAGATATTCCCCGTTTGATTGACCTTCATTGGTGTAAACAGAAGCTCTTGGCATGCAGGCCTACTGAAAGTCTGCCTATGATCGTTAAGCATTCGGTTAAAAGCAAGGGCCTGCATCCCGATCTCCACCTCGATGTTTGTCCAGAATCTAGATTCATTTACCAACAACAAGATTGTAAATCTTTCTCGCCCGTCAGCTAAGTCGAAACCAACTTGACAGAAATCCCCATGCCCTTGCAAGTATCATAAACGGGAAGGGATGTCTCTCCCAACCTCTGATTTTGAATTCTTCACTTTCGCTTCACCCCTCCTGCTTGCCGAGACCGGCATTACCCCAGAACCCATCATCCAAACAGCTTCAACATGGACACACGTCGGCGCCCCCCTCTCCACCACCTCTCTCCCTCCTAGCTATCACACCTGGTCCCAGGGCACATTCAGTTCAGGCGATATCCTCTACCTCTTCATCCCATTCTTAAACTTCCTCCACGACTTTCTAGAAAGGACGCATATGACCCACTACTGCCTCACGATCCGGGCTCAGAAAGCAAATTCCGAGTTTGATATCCCGAGATGGCATGTTGACCGACGATTCTTCGATTCCCCTCAGCTTTCAGAGGAAATATCTGAAGGGGAACAAGAGATCGAGAAGAGGGGTGAGTCGGAGAAGGGGGGAATCAGAAGGCCATCATGTTGGAAATTAGCAACAGCACTCCTGGGACCCGGGACCCTCTTCTTGAAAGACGGCGAGCGAGGACGACAAATGCAGAGAGATGCCGAGAAGAGGTTGAAGTTAGAGCAAAGAAAGAAGGGCCATTATGCTGTGGATGAAGATCATGTGTGCACCTCGTTCCGATGTCTGGGGTGCGCAGACATGGCTCAAAACCTTCGCTATGAATTAGCTGAGAAAATTAGAAAGAGCAGTCCAGAGATTGTGTCTGTAGGAAGGGGAGAGGTTGCGGTATTTAGAGTTGACGGATATAATACTTGTGAAGGCGAGCCAGCTATGCACTCTGAACCAGTAATGAGCGGAGGGGACCGGATATTTGTCCACGTGGTTCCTGGCCGTGAAGAGGAGTTGAGACACTTAGTTGAAGGCTGGGGCATGGAATTTCCGAGGGACTGGTCGCAGGGTGTGCTGCAGGACCTTGAGTCGTGAGTCTGGGCAGGAATTCCAGGCTTGAATAGGAAGTTGTTGGGGTTTCTGCCAGTGGGTCATTTAAAGACCATCATTTGTGGGCCTCGGCCCCCTCTATAGAATTTGTTGAAGCAATCCCCTGAAAGTTGCAGTTTCTACTTAAGCAAGAGAGCAGCTCACCGATAGATACAGACTTTAAATTCAGTTAGAATTACATTAGGGACAATCTAGAATTTATATGTCAGGTCATCATTCTAACGTCTTGCTAGAAGTCTAGCTTTTAAAAAACTAGTTTCCTATTATATTAAATAGATAAAGTGGTTGACCGAGCAAGAGTGAATATTATTCAAGAAAAGATATTATTCATCCCTTATCGACCTGGGAAACGCTCTTCCAGTGCTAAACAAATATCAGGTAGCAAGGGATAAGCTCTGCATTACGGCTTAAGGCCTTTTGGCTATACAAAGCTATTTTATGTGTAATAGTTTTCGTAGCTAGCGACTATCGGCCAGAGAGGTCGACAGAAGAAATTGAATGGTATCACATGGCATATTCTGCGGTGGTAGTCTAAACCAACACGCTGTTCTGCACTTTAACACCCTTGTTCTCCTCTTCTTGCTGTACCTCCCTGATATGTGCCTCTCCTTGACGAACAAGCTCATCGGGATCCTCTTGGCTAATGGCCATCTTTCTCCGAACGTAAAGATTGACACCTGGCACTTTGAGCAAGACATTGACAGTTTGCTTCTTGAATGGCAGCGAGCCGGTACGCTCTTCGTAAAGCAAGCAGCAGATGCAGACTATGATGAAAACCCAGAACATGTTATACGATATAATTGAACCATAGGTGGCAGTGTTTTGCCAACCGAGGATAGAGTTGAAGACATCCCATCCGTTGTCGGTCTCGGGGTTGCAGCAGTTGACATGCCAGATGGTCTGTCTGACATTGTAGGATCCCGGCCCGTTGCCTGCCTCTGCTACGTCGCTGCCAACCTTTTTCTGGAAGACATAGTACTGCAAACTCCAGATCGACTTTGAAAACATGCCTGCGGCGATAAGATACAAGACGCTGGTGGAGAAAACCAGGAAGATTTGAATTGACAACCGGTTCCCTCCACGATAGAGCAAGTAGCCAACTATCAGGGCGGCAAGTATGCCGGTGATGACAGGAATTGGGAATGAGGTAGGAGGGTAGCCGAGAGAGACACCTCCAACGAAGACAACGGCTTCCACGCCCTCTCTCAATGTTGTGATGAGAGGTAGAATAAACATGACATATCTTCTAGTCCAGTTGCCAAGCCAGCCCCTCGAACCCGTCTTTTTCCTCTGCTCAATGAGAGCTTGAGCAAGCTTGACCCGCCACTTCATTTGCGTCTTGTTTATTCGGAGAAGGGCCAGGCCCATGGCGGTGATGATGAGAGTCGCAATTAAGTAGAAAATGCCTTCCCACAAATCCTCAGACTCGGCCCAGATATCTTTGCCCAAGCCATAAAAGACTCCAATGAAGGCACCGCCAATGATCAAACAGATGACGATGCCCACAATCGCTCCATACCATACTTGTTTAACTAACCGCTTGTAGATTTTTTTGTCCTGTTCAGGCTGACCCAAGCTCTTCTTCAAGAATGAGAGCAGGACGGAAATAACAATGACTGCCTCAAGACATTCTCGAAAGACGATGAAGAAGACTTGCGGGGCGAACACATTCGGCATGATGACTGCTACTGTTTATGAGAATGGGAACTTTAATACGAAGGGGAAATCGACAGACTTACCTAAGATCAATAGTCTGTCTCCTAAACTAGGATAGCAGAGCAATAAGAGAGGCTGTGTTGGCGGAGGCCAGTTCGACAGCTCGTTGTCATTGCCAATGTGAGTGAGCAAGAGAGCAACTGAGAATGAGAGAGAGCGAACGAAGGATAATAATGCGGTGAATACGATGTGTGATGGCTTTTCTCTCTCAGCAACGGGTCTGGGCTCGCTACGGCCCCCCACTAGAAGCAGCCATTGAGCGATCGAGGGAGAGCACAACCTCTGCGCTAGAAGAAAATCTGATAAGATTATCCTTCCTACCCCCGAAAATACCCCACTTTCGTAACGCATATATAGTTCCGTTCGGCATAATGATCTGATGAACTGATGGGGGCTTCCCTCCTCCTGTGACCGCTTTCCGCAACCGCCCATGCAAAACAAATCAGTTTTCAAATGTGCACCATGTTTGCTCCGGTACCGTCCCTTTTCGATTTTACCTGCATCAGGGCTTAATTGTAGACCCAATAATGTGATAACTGACTCGCCGGCATTAGCTGGCGCTCCGGCGTAACTTAAGCTTCCATGGCACCCTTGATAATCCGAGACCCTGTTGCGTCCAATTACACACGGCTCTGAGATTATCTGATAAGATTATATTGCTTATGTTGTGTCCATTAGCTGGTTCCTAGGGGTGAAGCTTCTACTTTGGCAGCTCATTTTTGACAATCTGATGATCTGATTGTCTGTCGATCCCCGCTCCTCCCAATCAGACATGGTTCCGAGATCATCTGATAAGATTACGCTTCTTGCGTTAGCCGATTCTCGGGTGTGGCCTCCACTTTTCGTAGCTTATCCGATAATCTGATGATCTTATTTACTAGTCTCAGCGAGCCGAGCGTAACAAACCGATGTGTTGAGAACATTTTACCTCCAAATAAGACATCTTAAGGGCGAAAGTTAGGGTGAGAGAGCTAATTGCTGACACCACGCTCTAAATTGGTATAATTTAGCTGGTAATTATGCTTCCTTATTTTAAAACTTTAAAGTGTCTGTAAAGTTATAGTTTTTAAAGGCCGGATATATGTAGACGGAACTCTGTGCGCACGGACATATGGCTGGCGGGCTTGTCAGGGCCCGGTTTCCTTCCAATCATACAAGGATCCTTTGACACACAGGAATTGAGAGCTGAGTTGCGCTTATAGATAATGATAATAATGATATCGCGTCACCCCATATACTCTGCCTTTTTTTTTTTGCTCTCTACCCTTGAAAACCGGCTAGTCTCAATCGTTTGTCATTTCTTCCCTCTTTTCCCCTCCCTCTCAACTCCGACTATTCTACGAATACTCAATGGTTGGCTCCATGTCCATCTAACACTCCCTCTACACATCAATCATGACTGGTCTTCGGCTTCTCAGCACCCTCGGCACCGTCGCTCTGTGCCTCTGGCAATGCTGTGCGAAAACCGTCACCTATGACTTCAATGTCACTTGGGTCACGGCAAACCCAGATGGACTGGCTGACCGGAAAGTGATTGGAATTAATGGTGTATGGCCACTTCCTGTCATCGAAGTCGACAAAGGCGATCGACTGGTGGTAAACATGTTCAACGGCCTGGGCAACAAAGATACCACCATACACTTCCACGGAATGTTCCAAAACGGGACCAACGAGATGGATGGACCGAGCATGGTCACGCAATGCCCCGTCGCACCCGGTTCAAGCATCACATACAACTTTACCATCCCTCAAAATGGCACGTACTGGTACCATTGCCACACGGACTCGTGCTATCCTGACGGCTATCGTCAAGCATTGATTGTCCATGACAAAGATGCTTATTTCAACGACGACTTTGACGAAGAATTCACTATCACTCTGAGCGACTGGTATCATAGGTTGATTGAAGATATCACACCGTCAGACTTCATGACCCTCTACAACCCAACTGGTGCAGAGCCAATTCCAGACTCTTTCCTGTTTAATGACACGTTAGACACCAGCATCTCTGTCCAGCCAGGCAAAACTTATTTGTTACGACTGATCAACATCTCTGCATTTGTGGCCCAGTACTTTTACATTGAGGGTCATACTTTCGACATTGTTGAAGTTGACGGAGTCTATACTGAACGCACCCCCGCTGATACGCTCTATATTCATTGCGCCCAAAGATACTCCATTCTCTTGACAACAAAGAATTCGACTGATCAGAATTACAATATCGTTACAGTTGCAGATCAAGTGCTGCTTGACGTTATACCAAGCGATTTGAAGCTAAACTCTACAAATTGGCTAGAGTATAATTCCACTGCGCCAAAAACGCAAGCAAATGTCACTCTAGATATCGTCGACGGGCTTCCAGCTTTCGATGATTTCACCCTGGTGCCATATGATAAAGAACCCCTCCTTCCAGAAGCTGACTATACCATCAATTTGCAAGTTGTTATGGCAGAATTGGGGAATGGTCTTCCATACGCTTTCTTCAACAATATCACGTACACATCACCCAAAACCCCAACTCTCTACACCGTCCTCTCTTCTGGCGACCTTGCCACGAATCCGGCAATATACTCAGAATATACGAATCCGTTTGTTCTTCAACACAATGATGTGGTTGAGGTCATTATTAATAACGCTGACGGCGGAACCCACCCCTTCCATCTCCACGGCCACTCCTTCCAAGTTATTGACCGATTCCCAGCCTACGGTGACGATTTTTATGACTACTCCGATGCGACTACCGGGGTGGCTTATGACCCATCGAATCACTCCGATTTCCCAGCATATCCCATCCGACGAGACACTCTGGTTCTGCCTCCCATGGGTTATTTCGTCGTCCGATTTGTCGCCGACAACCCCGGTGTTTGGCTCTTCCACTGTCACATCGACTGGCATTTGACCCAAGGTCTCGTATCAACCTTCATCGAGGCACCATTGCAACTTCAAGCTCAGATGACAATCCCCGACAACCACTATAACGTTTGCCAAGCCCACACCATTCCAACTTCAGGCAACGCAGCCGCAAACACGGAGAACTACTTGGACCTGTCGGGCGAGAATAAGCAACCGGATCCGATTCCCTATGGAGCATTTACAGCGAAGGGTTACGTGGCTATCGTGTTCTCTGTTATCTCGGCGCTGTTGGGAATTGCGGCTTTGGCGGTCTATGGGATGACTGATCTGAAATATGCCAATAAGTTGGGTGCGCCCGATCAGATTGGCCCGGATGGGGAAATGAGAACAAGAGAGATTGGTGCGGGGCAAGAATAAGTATATATAGCATCCTAATATGAGATCTTGGTTTTTTTATGTAGTCTAATGGCTAGATGGGATTATTAAATGTTTCTAAAACTAAGCTCTTTTCTAGTGTAAATTTCAAATCGCCATGATTTTCCAAAAGTAGACTTCCTAGCCTATTGTCACGGCAATTATGAGCCTACCTTTATGCTATATGAGAATTCTTCAACTACGGAAAGACTTTAATCATAATCAGCGTGATGATTTGACTTAATTAGATTTTGGTTAGAATTAGGTTTAACGGGGTAGATAGCTACATTAGATTAGATTAGCGGTTTCGATCTAATCTAATCATATACAGTTTCAGGCTCGTTAAGAGCCAGGGGGAAAAGTGGGGTCCGCTGGGGAGGGAGGGGAGGGGAGGAGAGAAAGCGGGGGACGTTTCTTTGTCAGGGGCACAGCTTTTGGCTCCAATTTATAGATATAATTAGTTTAAGAGATATTGGCAATGCTCTAATCATGGCTCATCTTACTTACCAAGGCTTTTGTGTAGATTCATATAACTTGACGGGTATATAAAGTTAAAAGTCCACATTAGAATTTATATTAGAATAGAGAAAGAATAGGGGGTGATGATGCATTATTAAGTATAGTATTACCTTGTTAGAAAAAAAAACACACGGTCTTAGTTTGGCGATGTGTATGATAAGCCGTTTTCCCTTCACTACGCTTCATGCTTTGACTACAATTTCATTCTCTAGCGGTACGGCCAAAAGAAGGAGCTCTACTTTCTTCTAACGATAACTACAAGTCACCGAATAGCATGAAAATAGTTAAGAAATTTATCAGCCTAGACGTGTTTTTTCAACAAGCATAATGTAATGATCTTTGTTTCAGATTTGAGAATTTACAAAAACTGGTGTATTGCTAGCGATAGTGTACTGCACTCGCTTGAGAAAGTTTACAATTACTTAACTTTCGATCGGGAGGTAAGTTCTCAGAGACTGAGGTGAGATTAAGTTTCATCGGGACAACGTTGGAAGAGTTCATCTTTGTAGATAATTTGTGGGTGTTTGTTGTCTGCGTCAAACATTCAGAATGGGTAGAGCCGGAAAGTGGAAATGTAAGCCAGAATGGGTGACAGATTTGCGAATGCTGAAAGGTTATTTAGAGCGGACGAAGTAATAATCAATGAGCTTGAGTGAGAGTTTGACTGAATGAATGGGGTTAACGATATCTTAGCTTCTTTCTCCTCTAATTAGATAGAACTCGATATAGCATCCCCAGATTGTCGATGGCCCTGCTCTAGCTTTAATCACATCTCACACTCCAATGTCCACTTATTATAAATATCAAGCCCAGATTGACAGAGCTGTGAAGTACTACACACGGCGTCTCATAAATGATTTCACTTTCTCAACCTTAATTATGAGCTACACTACTAGTACCACCCTAATCCTGCATCTCAACATTTCAGTTCTAATATTATTGAAAATAAATTCCATACAACTTTGAACTCGCATCGTAGTATTTCTCATCGATCGTCTATGCTCCGGATGTGACGGTATTCACCATTGCTGCCCAAGCTCAACTAACCCCTGCCTCACCAATCACTCTCTCTTGGCCCGATTAAACCCGTCAATCCTCCCTATCAGATCACCACACCGAGGGGAGAAAGTAATGAAGGCGTTCTGTCGCACGTCGGTGTTGGGAGATTGGGATGTCGGTGAGGGTGAAGGGGGTTTTGTTGCACATCGCAGTTCGAATGTGGAAATTCGCGCAGTGTAGGGATTGTGAGGATGTTAAGTGATCTTTTTTGGATGTAGTAGTATTAGAGCTTTAAGTTTGAGGTATATAGAGGGTGAACGCAGATGGGGCGTTTTTTATGCATGGTGTATTGTCTGGGGGAATTGTAGGATGGGATGAGGAAAGAGGAAAAGAAGTACATGTGTGAAGTTGAAGAAGTGTGAAGAGAAGGTTTGTTGCACGTCGCGATTTTTGGGAACATGCTGGAATGTGCGGGGAGGTAGATGTGGCTGGCGAGGGACGGTGTAGGGGCCAGGGACAAATCAGGAGATTTTAATGAGGAATAAATGAGACGAAGGAGGCGCAGTCATGAGATTCGCTAGGTACCTAATTTAGAAGTCGGTGAGGGATATTGTGAGTATCTAGGGAAGAGGGTTCTCAACGAATCTTTCTCTCATCCTCTTTGATTCTTTGATTCTTTAAAACGTTGCTTTGATCCTATAGGTTGGATATAAGATCTGGGTGATAGGCAAGATTGATTTAGATGTAGCAGTTTTTCTCTTCTACCATTTCGCATTAATGTGACTGATCATTTATCAAATATGATATTACACAATGTAACTTTTAGATGTGAGCATCGTCAAGGCGCTATTTTGCCACAACCCTTTTGAATTTCCTTCTGAAACACCAAAGATCTAAATTGTCGAACGACCCATCTGTCTTTTCAAGTGGGTTTTGGTACAAAATCTTGGATACTGCCTAGCAGCTAAACCTCGCCTATGATCGAAGCCCTAAGCTCACACTTAGTAACTCCCAAGTATGCATTGGAGAGAGCCGTGCAGAACATCTAGGAGCAAGACCCAATACTATAGCTAATATCCTTTCGAACTCCAGCAAAAGAAACCCGCAACAAGAGGCAACACCCCCTCAAATCTAATACAAACACTAAACATTATAAAAGCAATGACCAAACACAGACGTACCTCTCGCAGTTTCCTACTGTTACAGACTTGCCCCAACCTCTTCAAACCTTACATAGCCCCCCCAATCCCTTAATTCCAAGTTCTCAAGTCCCAAATTATCAAGCCCCAAATCTAGCATAACCCCTCAAGAGTCCTCACCATTTTTCCTATACCTCCAATCCCCACCCCAAATACAGACCCAAACCATAATTATCACCCAATCACAAACCCTAGCCTAATACCCTCTTGTAAAGATTCAATAATACCTCTCAAGACCTTTAGACAATAGGTCTTTCGCAGCTGCTTATACTATCATCATCTGTACCATAAGAAAAATGACGGATATAAAGAAAGGAAGGACGGACGGAATAAGTGGAGGAGGTAAGATTGGGATTGGAAATCACAGGATACTTCGGTCTTAGTAATTTCTTTTAAACTTCACCTACTGCGTTCTAGAACCTGACTCATTATATGCAGCAATACATACATAAGTATAGGTCATGATATACCCAACTATCTCAAACATCGCTGCCGTCTCTTCCCAGCCCACCGCTCCCCTCAGGTGCTGCTTGCTTTGCCCCCCCTTCGCGTGCCCAGCTTTCTGCAAACCCCCCAAAGCATCTAGCCATGTAATTACCGAGACTCTCTTTAGGCCTAACCACCGCCCCAGATTCAATTAGAAAATGGGCAATCTCGTCAAACTTCGAATCGAGGGCTAACTGGACCACCCCGCACAACGTTGTGGGCCAAAGACCACGATAGCCTACATCAACGTCGGCCCCATTAGCGACCAGTGCCCGTACTAGAGCTATGTCGTTTAATTTGACCGCTCTGACGAGAGGATTTCTAAACTCTTCTGATTCAGTTGTATCTCCAAACGTGCAGCCCGAAGAAGGGAAAGGGTTGTTCTCTCGATCTAGTTTTTCGAACTCGCTCTTGACGCCGTTTGCTAGCAAGATATCGACAATCGCATTATCCTGTTGATTCACGGCCTGACCGAGAGCCATGGTGGCAGCCACCCGATCAGCTCCACAGACATCGCTTTTCTGGACTAAGAGCTCGACAAATTCCGGATTCCCCGTCTCGACTGCGGCCCGCAATGCATAGAATGACCACGGTCCGAGTGCTGCCGTATTGGCGCCTTTGTCTAGAAATACGTTCACTAGCTCGATGTCTTCATGTTCTATTGCCCATTCTAGAGGACAAGTAGCACACGGCCATGGCATTCCGTCATTAAAGCGAAAATTCAAATTGGTGCCATATTTCAGTAATTGTGAGAGAACATGCCTATGCCCAGCTTTTAATGCTGTTTCTAGTGCACCCTGCCTGCTTCTTTCGCGGCATCTGACATCGTGAGGCAAATCATGCGGGGTATCTACAGGCTGAGCTAATAGTAATAGTTCAACAATCTCCTCGTCTCCGTAGAAGGCTGCAATCTGGAGAGGCCAGTGAGGATTCCGGCCATTATGGTTTTGACTCACACCAAGACTAAGAAACGTTTTGATCAGACCAACATGGCGTTGGATAACAGCGAGTGATAACAGAGAAAAGTCTGAGGGATCGCGAATGTGAGGGCTACAACCTCTTTCTAGGAAAAAGTACACAATCTCTTCATGACCATTTCGAGCTGCGAGCGCTATGGGATGAGCTTTGCAATCAAAATGGTGGCGACGGCGGTTTTTTCCCAAGAGAAAGGTTGGCTCAGAATCTTGTATCAGAGGCCCCATGATCGGGTGGATAGAAATTTCGGTTCCAAATTGCAGTGCCTTTTGCAAGAGAGCCATCGTTCCATGCTCGGCGGCCCAACTAATGGCGGAGCTGTAAGGTTGTGAACACAGCGCATCCTGCCGGTGCAGCGCAGGTTCTAATATCGAGTGCAAACGATGATTGACAAGACAAAGCACACGAAAAGTTTCTAATGTTTGGATCCATGATGCAATGTCAAGTATAATGTCGTCTGGAACAGATAGGAAGGACATCGTGTAGTAAAACGTCTGTAGCGGTGTATTGAGGGATGATGGAGGATGTTCGCTATGGCAGTGGCTATTTGATAAAGGCGTAACTAGCTAATAGCTAGAATGATAGAGAAAAATGCCGGTGTAGTGGGATAGAATGGCCGAGTCTCGTGAAGGTATGCAAAAAGAGGTTCGTGATGTTGTTGTAATACTGGAGGGGCCTGAAACACCAACACTTTTCACGCCACATTGAAATCGGCTCACGACGATAGTATTTATGAACTAAACAATAACAAAAGCGACGAAACGTAGTACGACGGGCAGTAAAAGATTTTTATGTTATTAAATCAAATCAAATTTCCTGTTGGATGGAATCCGACACCTGTCATGTGACTTAGGTCATGTGATTGGGTTGACTCACACTAAGTGATTCACTAGGGGGGTTGAGGGCTAGCCTCAACACTCCTCTTCTTTTCTTCCTTAGCTTTAGACCACTCTTACATACTCTTGAATCAATCAAGCTATCTACTGCATTAGATTCCGCACCTTCGACCGTCCCGTCTGACATTTCCTTTAGAATGGTTGGATGCATCATTCTTTGGTTGCTGGGAATGGTTGTCGGGTAGGCTCACCCGACAATTCGGGCATCACACTTAACCGCTATAGTCGACGTACTAGTTACCTATTTCTCTATTAGTAACCCCCTTATTCGAAACTAATCATTGATTTCCGATATAGGCTCACAATAGGCTTAATTGTCTGTGTCTAATATTCTTCTCGGGAAGGATTGTTCAGACTAGTACGGGGTTCGATACGTGGAGGATATAATCGTCTTGTCTTTGTATCCGGGCCCTATGCTAAAGAAGAGCCAGAGAATTAGCAATAGCAACACAAACAAAAGGGAAGGACAAGAATATTACCTTCGCTCTCGTCCGATCTCGTCACTTTCTCTCGACAATATTCCCTTTAGCCGCGCTGGGGCCCCAAAACAACCACCCTGATTCATACAGAAACCCGCAGAATTGATTGGCGTTCGTAACAACTCGGCGTATTCCTCGTATGTAGTAGGCTAGTTTCACGAACCATCGCACGCGCTATAAGCGCCGGAGCATAGCTATTCTAGCAAAGGCCAGACGTCAGCTCCTACTCAATCAATGACGTTCTCTTCTTCAGCCTTTCCTTTACCTCTTTTATCAGAGCCAACTACATTTTTCGCTCGCTTCCATCGCCGATCTACCAACGAGTTTGTGAATTGGCCCCTCGCTGGCGTATTCGAGAACGGGCACCCAGGAATGACCAAATATCAGAAACCCTCCTTGAACCGTTCATCTCTCCCTCTCTATTCACTTCCAGTCTCTGAATGCCCTTGTGCAGATGCGCAGTCGAGGACCCAAGTAGTAGGTTCGTGGATTTGGAGCTAAATCTTAGGAAAACCTCTTCACTCCTTTTCTTTGGTAATTCATCTTGTCTTTGCTCTTTTGTTGCTTTTGGCCTTTGTCTCTGCTTGCCTGCCCGTATGTAAATGTATGATCGAAGTGCCCGATGTCGGATTCGAAGATCGGGTGGTGGAAAAGAATGTGCGTGAAGACGAGCGATCTTGCTTCAGTTCTTTCAAGTCAACGGACGGTGTTCCTATATGTATTTTGGGACGGTTTTCCTTGTAGATGATGACCCATGATATGAGAAGAGTTGCGCATCCTCCTGTGGATGCTGGCTGTGAGTTGTTGGCCCCAGATGGACCTGTGGTTGGTAGAATCGAAGGAAATACGAGGAACCGCGTTGCGTCTTCTATTTTAATCCAGCAGACAATCTGATAACATACTGTCTCCTCGAAGTTCGGTGATCTATGGTATGGGGAGGATTGAGTGTTCGTCCGTGGATGTTTGGTTTGAAGGTTGTTGGGATGGGGGTGGGGACCTCGCTGGTGGTTGAAGGTCACTGAGGGACACCGCCGAACCTGCCAAAGTTTGCGATAGGGCAATTCCAATTGACAATGGCATGAGATTGTTTGGACGTACAGTACTTCTTTGGATATATCTTGTTGTTTATGTATTTCCAGCTCCAGGTTTCAATAGAAGAGCTTAGTCTGGATTCTCTCGCGGTACTTCCTGCCGAATGCGGCAGAGCATAGGGTCGAAGTTCAACGTAAGTTATAATGCCAAATAGGGTGAAGTCCTGCCAATCAAAGACATGTTCCGATGGCTTAATTGTGAGTTGCATCCCCTCCATTCAACATTCACATCACGTTGCTATGATAAAAATGAAGCTTGGAACCAGCTTCTGAGAATCCATGATTGCAAAAACTTCGCGGTAAACCGTAGAACTTGAGCAAACAGGGCATATAAGTTATTATAGTTCTTATAATATGCTTATCCCCCTAGCTTACATGCCCTGAATGCAACATCTAAACACCGCGTCCTCACATTCATTCCTATTCTACGACGAGTGCTAACTTCCTCACAAACACAGAATAACCATACAAACAATAACCAACTTTTTTTGCTGCTTGAGCCTCCTTTTCTAGACGTGCTACTTCCAAGGTTTTTACAATGCAGCCTACCGGGCCTCGCTTCCTTCTCGATCCCGCCTCAAGTGTGCTGTAGCTTCGTGAATCATGATCTTCTTTCGGAGTTCTTACCATTTAGCACTAGTGTAACCGCTGAATGGCACGTAATAGGCTAGGCTGTAGTTGCTCTCAAATGCCGCAGAATGAAAGGATACTTGTCTGCACCAAGTGTGATGTATAAGTATACGTCATCGGCAGGGTCCATAGGGAGATGAAAATGAGAGAGGCAGAACTGTAGTTACTATTATAACATATGTGAAAGAGTTCTTTAGAACTTTATCACAAATAAGATTTAAGCGCCGTTAGTCCCGCGGCTACTCTACTGAGACTTTTTAGCATGTGTGCAAAAAGAAAATATAATAGAAGAAACGAAAATAAAATTATGCGGCGAGACATTCAGATCTAGCATAAGTGGAATGGATATCTAATGTATAATAAAAGAAGAGTAAAATTAATGACAGGGTCAAAAGGAATTCCTCATTTCTGTAACCCGCCGTTAGATTTCAAATGATGAGACTTCTACCCACTGCCTACTAAGCCAACTGATCCACAAGCCCCCAGATCCCACGAAAAGCAAAGATATTATTATAACATATCTAGGCGATTTAATAAATACGTCTCTCTAGCTTCCGCTGCTAATTTACCGAGGTCCTTTACAACTAGCGAAAAAAGAACATAAAAGAATAGAAGAGAGTAGCAACATTTAATATGGTATATATATTAAAGAAGATTTAAATATATATTTAATAATAAAAGAAGATTGAAAATAATAAAAAGTTGAAAAAGAAAGATCTTCGCGGTAAACCGGAACTGCCTGCTACATTTGAATTTAAAGGACTTCTTCTGCTTACTACCCACTGAGCCAACCGAATGGAACCAGACCCCACAGAAAGCAAATATATTATTATGACATATATAGGCGATTTAATAAATACGTCTCTCTAGCTTCCGCCGCTAATTTACCGAGGTTCTTTACAACTAGCGAAAAAAAGAATATACAAGAATAAAAGAGAATAGTATCAGTTAACAAGATAGACTGTAATAGAGCAAGTTTAACGACCTGACATCGACATCTATCTCCGTCTATCTAACTAATCGTTGATGACTTCAAACTTTGAGCATTGCGACAGGGCCTCAGATTCGAATACTTTTCTATCGTTGTAGTAGATACCTACCTCTTTGGGACCCCCAAAATACATGTTTAGAAAAGGGAGATCTTCTAGCACACTCGTATACAACAGAAAAACAAGCGATTCACACATCCCTTTGGTGTGCTAAGGACTTTTCCCTATCTTCACCGCGACAGGGACGCCTGCCGTGTCATGTGACGTCCCACGTTGGTTGCGACTTCCAACCAAGCGATCAAGAGTCTTTGATCAAATGTACCTTCAACCTCAATCTCATCATCACCCCTCAGCACCGCCACTACGAACCATCTTCCTGAACTCCTTTAAAAGTTACACACTTGCTTGTGCTCCGGCTTTACAGCATATGCGTCTGTTAATGGCTCTTGCCCCTCCGAAGAAACATTGCGAGCTTTAGATACAAAGGCTATTGATATACAAAAGTACCTATTGTTTTATAAGCAGGTAAATAAGGGGGTGAAACTCTCTGGAGAGCAATGCTAACCTTTTCGATATATCTCACTCCGACTCGAATCCCATCCTGGTCTTCAAACTGAGTTGTATCACCAAAGTCGGCGTTGTTAGGGTCCAGACATGTCAGACACGTTGTCACAATATTCGCATAGCGGCTTCCCATCACCCGTGGCAGCTTCGTCTTGGCTAACAATATGAAGTCCTGCTTGGTAGTGTCCAATTTATACTTTTGATTTCCATTCGAGTGGTCTAAATCCTTAACGAGAAGCTGGCTAGGCTCCGGATTCGAGTCCGCTTCATCGTACACCACGAAGCTCTGCCACAACCCAACCTCAAGAAGACATATGCCGAGACTGTAGATGTCGTGCTGCATTATATAGTCATCAGAGGGTGCGATGCCACGACGAGATGGGTGGCGGTAGAGGTTCTTCTCCCAGTTGTCGTCGCCTCGTCGCAGCGTGATGCCCTCTTCCTTTCTGAAATCGTCAAATCCAACCAGGAATGTAGACGGCGAGTCGCTGTCACTTGTCCAGCAGCTAAGTACTGTCTCGGGCCTGATGTTCTTGTGGACAAATCCAAACGTGTGGACGTAACACACGGATTTCGCCAGCTCGCGAGCCACGCTAAACCGATGGCTTAGTGACTCTGGAGGCTCACCCGACAAAACCGTTCGGAGACTTTGCACCTTAGTTACCTCGGCGGGCACCCGAAAGATCATCGTATACAGAATCTGTTGTTTGTGACTGGAGGAGGATATGACCTGAGGAATGACGCCCTTGCAAATTAGGAGCCCAAATGTTCGTGGCTCGTTATGACGCAGTCTTTGCGCCAGCTCGCGGATGTCTCTTTTCATAAGCTGAGGGTTTCCCCACGGTGGACATGGTATCTGGCTCAGCACTAATCTTCCCGAGTTGTCCTGTCTGATAGCTAATTTGGCAACAGAGAGTCTGATGTCTATGAGTGTCATCTTCCCAACTTCCTCTGCTGGGAGAAATATCCCAGACGACTTTCCATCTCCTTGCGGAGGTGTTCCTTGCCCAGCTCGTATAGCCCAGGCAGAGGACAGTCTTGCTTCTGGACCACTATCTGCTTGTGCAAGCTCTGTATCAAGCCGTTGGTCGGAAATCTTGAGGATCAGAAACCAAGAGGGATCAAGCTGCTGCTGCCAATGCTCAAGATCATCTACCGCCTCCTTGAAGGAATCCTTCTTAAAAGTGTAATGGAGTTTCCTTGGTTCGTATTGAACCTTTTTCGATATTCCACCTGTGTCTTGCACGGGCTTGACTAATCCCCTTACCTTGGATACTAGGATATCGAGTTTGCTATTTAGCACCCGAAGTGTCCGATCAAGAAGCTGTTTATGGTAATTGCTGATTAGATGCTCGGCCTTGTTGATAAGGGTTAACTGTGTTTCCGACCGATACCACAGGTTCTCAACGCGAAGTATTTGCTCCTCAAATTCATTGCTTGCTTTCGGTAGGCGCGAATCAGTCGTTTCAATTCTATTCCATATCTCTTGACTGTTATTCTCAATCATCAAAAAGGCTTGTATAGACCCACTTGAAGCATAGGTCTATTGTGGCAACAATTGCAAGGCCAAGTTCAACTCCGGACATTTTAGTATGTAGTATCGTACAAGGCTGCGTTTGGGCCCGCCAGTGCTTGGCTGACTGCTGAATTTACTTGCAATCCCGGGCGGGCAAATGTGTCTGATACACGCAACAGAGGTCGTGGGACCAAGATATCCCGAAAGGTTACTGTCTTGAAACTATGTGGAGCTACGCGGTTAAAATCAAGAGGTTGTTAAAGACAGAAAAGAATGGTGATGTGTTTGACCCCAAGATTGAGCCTTGATTTAAGCGCTTCCTCCGCCGCCTCCTGGATGCATCCTACTAGCCGCAAAAGAAAAAGGAAGGCAATAAGCAGGGTTGGCGTGGCATGCATATGAGGGGGAGTGGGGGCCGGACCGCAAGGCTCTGGAGAGTTCCCGCCTTTGCGCGCTTCGACTACGAAGTACTTCGTACAAAATGGATTCGCAATCCCAGAGGATTTGAAGCATAGTGGGCTAGCTATGACAATCGCGGCGATGGAAATCCCGGAACACATCCCTGATCTTGTCCGAGACTCCAGGCTTGACACCGAGTTCCCAGACAATAACACTACGGTTCACATCAAGAAATGGAGTCGACGAGGAATAAACCAAAAAGAGTACTGGATTCGTGGCCGGAGGATTGGGCATGGGGGAGGCGGGCTGGTGTTTTTAGAGGAAAGTAAAGGGTCTACAACTCATTTGAAACGAGCAGTCAAAGAGATCGAAGCATACAGAGCCAAAAGCCACGGTGATGACTACTTTCGAGAACTATATGTTATTGCGAAGTTCTCGCAGAATAAGGTCTGTCTTACCATTTGATACTTCCGCATATTACTTGATCTGACTGTTTTAGCACAAGTATACAGAGCATTTCGTCAAGTCGTTTGGCTTGTATGAAGGGTCTGGATCACTCTTCATTGCTATGGAATACTGCCCTTTGGGAGATTTGCGAAGATACCTCAACACGATAGCAAACAGGAGATTACCCGAAGATCAGGCACAAGATATCACAGTCCAACTTCTCAGTGGGTTGAACCTTATGCACGACGAAGGATTTGCTCATCGCGATTTTAAGCCCGAGGTAAGCTCAACAATCTTCGAGCTTGCAAGCTTAATACAATATGCTCAGCTTCGCGCAGAACATTCTAGTCATCAAGCAGCCTTCAGACGAGTGGCATGTCAAGATGTGCGATTTTGGATTAAGCAAGCGCGCCGATCTCACCAATGCTTCTTCCACTGTGAAAGGCACGCCAGGTTTCCTAGCTCCAGAGATGTTTGCATCGGATGAAACTTTAAGGTCCCCTGACGACTGGTTACCGGTGGATATGTGGAATTTTGGGGAAACCGTATTTCAAATGTTAACAGGGCATTCCACATTCTCGCCGAGGGACATGTTAAACTACAAAGCCGGGAAGATGTCTTTCCCCCGTATGACTCTCGACGAACTCCATATAAGTCCGGAAGCAACTAATTTCATTCAGTCAGCAATGATGGCGAACCCCAAGGATAGGTTCACCGCGTCTCAGGCCTCTAGTCATCTCTGGATCCAGGCATTTCGAGACAGTCAGACTGATTCCGTGCCCCAAAAGCATATTGAAATTGGCACACAATCTTCAGTTGCTCATAATACCATGGAGTGGGAATCAAATGTAGAGTTCACAATTAACGGTGCCTGGACTAAATTAAGTAGCGCCAGTTTTTCATCCGCCGGAAAGCAGGAACCAGATTCAAAACTAGAAATTTCGTCACCTGGAATATCGCCGAGCACGTTTTCTGACCTACAAAGCACAGGGTCCTCTCAATCTTTAGATACTACGCCAATGATATCCCAGTCACTAGGCCAGCATCCAAACGAAATTGACAATTCTGAAGTACCAATTTTGTTGCCAGATAATTCGCCCGTCAACATTTTGAAATCCGGTCCGGAGTCAACAGGAAACACCGTTGAGCCGACTTTAAACTCCTATCCAGCGGCCAATGACTTCTACAGCTCTTCGTATGTACATCACGAAACAGGCGTCCGGATTCCTACCCCACCGGACGTGTCTGGAATTGACAGTAGACGTGGGGGGCAAGATTTAGGGGAGATAATAGACTTGACACGTCGACTCGGTGTTTCAGCACGGGGAACTGACATAATAGCACGGAGCCATCTTGCTGAATTAGGAGCACGGACTCGTCTTGCTAAAATGCACAGGGATAGCCAGCGGAGGCGGAGAAAGATTTTGGATGATGAGAGTTAAGGAGATAGTCATGTGTTTTACGAATAGGCTATCTACTACCTTGTTCAAATCGCAGTCTCTCGTTAGAGCTAAGTCTTAAGATTTCATGAGGATGCTCGCATTGCATTCTGAACGCGTTATACATGCTTTAAGACTTATCTCGCCTCAGCGTTGTCATGTTAGCGGCTGATTCATCATCTCTTGTACCATAAACCGCGAGCAAGTACTTTTTGAATTCTTTACTCGATTCAAAGACTACCCTGAAATGCTCTTCGCGCAGCTCAGCAACATCGCTGGTTCGATCTTCTTCGGGAATCTGTCTATGCTCATACTCTGTCAGTGCCACTGCTGTTTGAAAGGCTTGAGAAATCAAAAGTTAGCAAGGACACTTCTTTCTGTCTTCATGATCAGGGTCCGCCGGAATCTGGACGCACCATTGCGAATCTCTCTTCCATTCCATTCCAAGCCTCTAGCTTCAGAACTTTCGTACATACTCTCGAGCGCCGTAGCTGATTCCCATCCCTCCCCCCTTCTCTTTTTCAAGCTTTTCGAAGAACTGCTCCCAGATCTTTGTGCGTTGCGCTAGGACCAGTTGTGGATAGTAAAGTACTACGTGAACTCGAGATATGAGGGCGTCATCAAAGGTACCGACTCGATTTGTTGCAAGGAACAAAATCCCCTGAAAATACTCCATGGCACGGAGGAATGCTGTGCGAGATTAGTCGTCGGTTTTCAATGCGCTGAATGGTGATCACGATCGGGGTAAGCGTGACAACAAGAGATGAACGTACCGGCAACAAGAAGGTTTCGTTTTAGATCTGAGCTCGAGCGCCTCTCAAGATACATGTCCGCTTCGTCAATCAACATGACAGCATCCCATCTCTCTGCCAGGCCGAACCACTTCAATAGCTGCACTTCCACTTGTGTCTCATTCTCTCCAATGTCCGCGGTGGTGAAAGTAAGTAATGGACGTCTCGTGTATTCTGCAATGCATTCTGGATGGGGTTAGAAAGTACGCCTGTATCGTTTCGCGAGAACTAACCAGCCGTCTGTGAAAACATAATTAGTAACTTCAAGTTTTCGTCTAGCGAAGGGGTATTATTACAAATGTTTTGCCCGTGCCCGGTGCGCCGTGAAGTAGCATAATAAGTCCGGCCCCTTTGGCTCGAACCCAATCAGCTGCCCAAGTGCGAGACTTGGGAGCATGCGATACATTGTCTGGTCTTTTATCGACGAGGGCCATTATCATTGTCTTACGAGCCCTCGGTATCGCTAAAGTGTCAATGAGCCTTGAGTCCCAGTGAGGATCGCTGCACTAAGTAATGTCGAGTATTTCTGTACGCTGGTTAATACATGTTACAGAAATCATACCTCTCGCAAGAACTTGTCGAGTGAAACCTACCCCAGGTTTTCGACTGAAGGGCAAAACCATAAAGCCTGGAAGAGCAAATCATATTTCGATGACCCGAGTCTTTTCCATCGTCATCATGAAGAACCAGACTTTCATGTACGGCGGGGTCGATGAAATCGTAATCAGCCCATCTATAGCCGGGCTTGGGATGAAAACGCAAGCTTTGGCAGATCTCACATGGGCAAAGCGCAAGCCCTTCGCCGGTAGCATCGACATCTCTCACATCGGGTTTCTTGTCTGGGTAATTATGAAAGTACACGGAGCTGTCGACAACCACTCTGCCATCGAGCTGGGAATTTAGCGACATGCGTGCCCACCGAGAAGGGATACCTTACCTGTCTCCTCGCCGACCCCATCGTCTTTCCGTTATAATTGATAAATCCTTGCCTTAAGAGGTCATACCATTTGGCGCCCTGCATCTCGAGTTGCTTGCGAGTGTGCCCTCCATCTTTCTCATCCAGGAATGGACATGGAAAGGCTTTCAGCTGCCTTATATCCCTTTTGCCATCAAATGCTGTGAACTTGATGGATGACATGCATCGCCCGACGTATTCACCGTCAAAATCTAGTGACCAAAGATGAACAGTGTACGGTGCTAGGTATTTTGTAGGAATTGAAAGGATATCGGGATCGATATCGACGCTGTGCACGACATGTGCACCTAGTGCTCCATCTCTCTCTAAGTAGACCGTCGATCCTGGCTTGAATAAAAGCCAAAGCATCCGAAATGTGCACTGGGGTGGGTCTCGGCGATGAAGAGTCTCTTCGTTTTCAAGCCTTCCTTTGTACACGGATTTCTGGACAAAATCCAGGAGAAGTCCAATATCTCCATGTGGATTCTGGTGAAAGATATGCTCTGACTTATCTGTGACTGGGGTCGTTAGACTGGAGCTGAATGATGCTAGATCTTCCATGTAGTGAGCGATCATGGCGAATGGCTCCTTAATCTCCAGCTCATCGGCACCAAGATCGATCCCTGGATAATAAGAAACGACATGACTTATGGCGTCGAGTATGGCACGGGAGTAGATCGTGATCCTCGTCGTTCGCGTAAAAACCGATATGGAAGGGTTGGCTAGAATGCCCGTTTGCAGTATGTCCTCGACATCAGTGAGTGAACGGTATTTGTCGGCGGGTATGGATGTTGAGAGGACTGAATGAACTACGAAGGCAGGCTGTTCGGGGTTCGTGACCCCATTTCGCTCGGTCTCGAGATCGAACTGATGTGGCCAAGGCGTCTTCGTGATGTATTGGTCCTCAGAGTCGCGGTACTCGACTGTATAAGCAACCCTGCTAACATCTGGGAGCGCCCTCTTTCTTTCCTCACTGGGGTCTCCATGGGTCCTACTATTGGTGACCTTCTCGGTAATTTCTGGCTGAGTTTTAATCTGAGGTTGGGATGGAAATGTTTCCCCAGTTCCGGAATTTTCGGGACTCGACAGATCATTTCCACAGGCTGGGCAACGGTATATACCGAAGTCTAACAGGCTGATATGGCTCCGACCAGTCTTGGGACAGTAAAGCATTTGTGCGAAGTCTCAGCTTGATATCTACTAGTTCGATCTGTCCTCTCTCCTAACCCCGCTGGAAACGAACCGCTTGCTCTAAGTTTACGCGCAGCAGAACAGCAAACACGGCAAAGTTAGTAAGATATGTAAACTACCTGTGAATGTTGTTCTTGAGAAATATCCGGATTAAGGAAATGTATCTGTAGATACGCAGTTGAGGTGGGATGAAATCGCCAAAATGAGGCTCAGCAGCTGAAACTTAGCTGCATACAACCCCTGCGACTGCCACCCAATTCTATACCTGGTCGAAGGATTCACGCCTATAGATGCAGATTAATGGCAGCTTGAAAGTCAATCCTATCTATATAGAAATACTGGAAATACAAACACTCATTAGTAAAATGTGAGATTTTGCAATTCGTTGTGAAATAATGCACTTTTCAAGCTCTTATTATATACGTCTAAAAGAACTAAACTACTTTAAACCCCCGACGCCCAACAAAAAGAGGTAGCATCCTAAGCCACAGCAACTTAATCTGGGAGACCTATTGTTAGGATGGAACACGGGGTAAGTAGTAAAATCAAATATTCCAAGCAAGCCCCTAGCTCCCCACTCGTCTGAACTTTAAAATATACAGGAGCCTGTTTTATTATTATAAAAAAATAAGACTTGTATATCTAAAACCAGCTGTATTTAATCATATCTTCTACGAGTAAGACATATAAAACCGGATTCTTTAAATAGTCTAGTTTCTCAAATCCTTTTTTGGTACAGCGACTAGGAAACCAATATCTTTGCTACCATAGGGACAAGCCGATTATAAAGGAGCGGGAGGATTAACACCGTCGTAGCTCTAGAGATAAACGTCATTATATGTATTACCAAGCGCTAACCTGGTTGTCTTATTGTTAAAACCGGTGCGTGCCAAGGTCTTCTCGGTGCGGTTGTACTGAGGCCAGAAAGAATCAAGACCATTCCGGGGATCCTTAGCAAAGCTAGACCAAGCGTCGCGAAGGTAGTTACCAATCTTGACTTCAGCTGGAGTACTAACGAATAAAGTCTGATTAACAGTATTAAACAGCGGAGGAAGATCAGCTGTGTGATAGGCGCCGCTCGATGGGGTAGTAGTAAGAACTAAATTGGAGAAGTCGCCGAAGTAGCGGTATCTCTAGGTTGGATTGCCATTACCAAGGGATTGCTTGATTCTTACGGCGTCAGCGCATGTGTATAGACGGTTGTTGAAGTCGGCCCAGTAGCTGTCGTTCTGTGGCGCTCCAAAAAGCTTAAAAAGACCTGCCTCGTTGTGAGTGTTGCCAATCAGGTAGCCGCCACTAGCAGCGCTGCGGTTGCTTAACCCCGCGCCGTGAGTGCCGAACTTATAAATCAATGTAATGGCACGAACGTAGAAGATTAGCTTCTATTAGAAACATGTATAATGATGATACTTGACTTGATATTCAAACACTTAAGCGTTACGTTTATATAAATAGTCAAGGTATAAATTTAAATGAATAGTCTCTTCACTTTTAATAAAAATATCTTTAAGTAATACAATATAAGTACTGCAGAGAACTAACAAAGAAATACAGGATTCTAGACCACAGCAGCTCAATCTACGAGACCTATGGCTAGAATAGAACACCGGGTAAGTAGTAAAACGTAAAATCCCAAGCCAGCCCCTAGCTCGCCATTCGCCTGAACCCAAATGTACACCTATTAGTGCTAAACAATACCCTTATAATCCCCCTTAGCCAACCAAACTCTATGTGAACACTGATGAACCCTAATACAGCTACAATCGTGGTACTAGTCTATTCGGTGCAACCAGCCATTCAGCCCACGGCTCCCCCAGATACGCCCCAATAGCGTCCAGCAAAGACCGCCCCGAATTGCCCACCGCCCAAAATGTCCTCCTACAATATAATACAATGGAAAAATACGCCATAACAATTAACGCCTCCGGCTTTCGCTCAGTAAGCAGCTCCAGATACTCAGCCGTTATCTTAATCGGCCATGTAACCACCACTCTTGGATTTGTTGGTCCGTCATTGGGTGCGCCGTTGGTAGGTTGAGAGTTATACACCCATATCAAACTCGTGATAGCGTCGCAGTAGACTTTAGATTCAAAGGCAGAAAGCGTACGGGATTGTGAGAAAGTGTTGCGGAGATCTTCAAAGGCATGCGTTATTTCGTCATCACGATCCGCGAATGGCTCATCATCTTCTTGTAATAAAGGCTTGATATCTGAGTTTTTGATGAAGTCATATGAGTCTCCGTATACAGCACGTATGCCATTCAGGAGCCGGATCGACTGGACGAGACGGTGGAGGAAGGTGTTGAGGTCAGGGCTGGGGGTTGTGAAAGTATCGCAGAAGAAATGGAGACCTACGCCAGCTGAGAAGAGAAAGGCTGGGATGAGGTTATCTTGATTGAAGGTAGGGTTGGTGGAGCTAAAAAGAGAGAGGGCTTGTGCCTGTAGCCTAGTCGACTCGGGGAGGTAGATGTGAGATTTTAAGGGGTATTTGATGCTAAGGTGGAGAGCCGAGAGAGCGAGTCCTTGGTACATTAAGTACGGATACAAGAATCCGTACTTGGACAATAGTTAGCATATTAGGTATGTCATTATTGGGATAGATAAAGCCGAGAATTTGAGAAGATCAGAGAAGTAGATTTGACTTTTAGTGAACAGATTGTGAAAAGAAACGACATAGAAATTATGGGCTAGCTAAAATCAAGAACAAGATAGACTCGATCAGACTCACTCGAAGGGTTGTAGCGACCCACTCATCCTTCGGCGAACCTTCATTAAAAACAGAAAGGGCGTTAGATGATAGATTTTGAAATAGCTCGAGATGGAGCAAGTTGAGATAAGGTCCGGCTTGGGGAGGTGGAGGCGTGAGCGGCCGTGGACTCGAGTCGGTAGTCTGAGATTCGATACTTAGGTGAGGACTTCTATATTCTGGTAGGCCGTCGGGCACGGTAGATAAAACGAATTCCCTGTCACTAGAACTTCGACTACGGGAATTTTGCGTATATGAACATTGCTTCTTAGCAGTTGTGCAGCTGACACAAGCTGGGCGAGACTCGTCGCACTGCAAAGGATTGGAGTTAGCATTAAAATCCCGTGACCAACTTAGTATAGGGGTATACAAGAGCACCTTTTTGTGGCTCCGCTTGCACTCTGCACAACCATGTCTGGACTTCCTATGAGTTCTGCGGATCATAGAGCGGGGTCAAAAAATAGTCGTTTGAGAGGTACTGGTTAGGAAGATTGGAGCTGAGAAGCGTAGCGTATTGATAATCCTGTCTTTGTCTCAATCTCGCGACTGTGTGTATATATATTGATGCAATTCTTAGAACATTGAGAGCTGGTAAATATGAGACGTTCCCGATGAGAGTGAAGATGACGCGCTAAGACTCCTTAGGCTGCAGAATTCCGGGCAACACGTGACATTTGCCTCGTCATCAAGTGGAGGATATTTAAGGGTCTGACCCCTTTAGATAAACATAAAAGAAGTCTTTACATGTACTCTCCACGACACTGAGTTCTAATCTCTCTGAATTGCTTATTTGTTGATCATCGAGGCGCATTCCGTCGGTGTGTCTCTGATATCCAGGACGCTAGAACAGGATTCGGACATCCAGGCAGAAAATAAGCGATTGCTATCAAAAATCCAGTGCTGATTTGTTTGTATTTGATTAAATTGGATTTCGTTTGTGATAGCAGTTGAAAATAAGCTTTGATAACCAAGGCCTCGTTATTTTTCAATCCCTAAACCATTTGGCTTTTGATATTCGTTATTTTTAAAGTTTTTGGGGCTACCCCACTTATAACGAAAAGCGCTGCCATTTATGTATAGTCAGGCGGCCCGATGCCTTCCCCTGCGAGCTCTTGACTAGTTCTTCTTTATAAATTAGATGAGCTTTAGGATTGGGTTTGGTGAATTCGATGAAACACTGGCATCACGGTAACCTCCTTCCGATATTGAATATGTATAACTGATTAGACAACTAACACGAAGAGGTTAACCGAGAAATGGGATCAGACGAAAAGCATTTTAGTGAAATGAGATACTAAATACGCATGGAAACCCGAGAAGGAAATATATGAAATGAAATGAAGTAAGGAAGCCAAGTAGGAGCACCAGAATGCAGCACAATCACTTGGGAAAGAGCCTCATAGAATCCACGTCGTTGTGAAGCCTAGATCTACCACTTTTGCAGCAGCGGGCTAACTATATGTCTACTCTTAAGAGCTCAAACTGTTTAAAGCCGAAGAACTTAGTATGCATAGGTTTGAAGTTGAGAAGACTATTTAAGTGAGAAATGAAGTTGAACTTGAAAAGTCAAGTTAATAGGTACATCGCGTTCCATATCTCAAATTCTACAGTCGTACATATACCGATATGCTTGTCTAATTACAAAGTATAAAAGATTTAAGACTCCACAAATGCACCTGCTTCAGCCAAAGATGTCTACCAGAATAATACCAAGTTATCGTTTCAATAAGCTCCATAGAAGACCTCGGAACACTACAGGCTTATGGCCGGCATCGGCCAATTCTACCCTTTCAGCATCATCAATGGTAGCAGCAGGCGCAACGTTAGCTGGATGCCAGACCCAAAAGACAACAGCGACAATCAACATCGGGACCCCATCAAATACGTAAAGTGTCCACTCGTGTCCCAACGAATACCCCTCTTGACCTTGTATATATTCTACCACTCGAAAAATGGACCGAAGAAAGATTACAGCGCTGACGAAATAGATCATGTAAAGGGTCTGTCTCCAAGGAGCGTCGGAAGTGTAGGATTCCCGGGTCGGTTGTTTCTTCAACCGTATCTGGAAGATGGCGGCCACTACGAAGAAGAATCCTAGCAAGGCGAGCTGAACAAATAGTCCGGCGACCACGATACCTTCCCCGATCTTCTCAAGTTTCGCATGGGATGTCAAGCCTGATGCCGCGGATTGTATTTGGAGTGATAACTGATCCCCAAGAACGAAGGCCCATGTGAGCCTGTCGATGCGGATAAGGGACAAATGCTCGCCTCTGACGCAGCGGATGATGCGGCTGAGAGTCATATAAATCGAGGCTGCATAGAAAGCAGGAGCTATAACAAGAAACGCAGCTTGCACGATGTAGATACCGATGTTGTCGGTGTAGTTGTAAGCCGTTGCTCGAGCTACGTAACCCACGACTTCGCCTAGGTTGGGAGTTAGGATTTAGAACTTGGGTTTGGCTTGGAGAGGGAAGGCTTACAGATGCATCCTATGGCGAACCATATACAGAACCAGCAGCGAAGCTTGTAGATGCGCCAACAGTGTAGAATGCTGATGACGAGGTAGAGAAGCGCGAATACTATCGAGGCTGGCTCGGAGGGGAGGTATTTCCAGAGATAGTAGTCGCCTTTGTATGGCTTGAGGACTGCCATGGCGGCCTCTGTTCTCAAAGAGCTCGTTTTAGACTTGAAGGCGAGAAATCGATTGACGATAGGTGCAGATCGGGATCGTGGGGTTTGAATTAGAATCGTTAGAACATTTGGTCGAGTAAAGATAGAGAGGAAAGATAATAGATGCGAATGAATAGGAAAGAAAAGGATTTATAAACGGTAGTCGAACTGAGAATCAAGGGTCTTCATGTTGAGCCACAGCCCAGTAACTCGAAATAGCATCGAGGGAAAGGCAGTACTCGTACTTGAATACGTGCGCAGCAGGACAAAAATCAGGCAGTAGCAATAAATCTCACAATAATAGCGATTAGATGGCCATTGAACTGGGATTAGTGCCCAAAGAAATTTCCCCAGAATGCTCTAACCAGGAGGTCGGAGTGATTATGATAGGCTGTCCAAAAGAAGGGTATTTATATGCGTATTCGGTACGTATTCGGCTCGGATGGGAAGACGTTTTAACCTTAATGGTCGCAATCGGCTAGTCCCGAATAGAGCTATACGCGTATTCGTAGGGGACGTGCTTTTCTCTTACCCACATAAGCTAGCCACGATTCCAAGCTGCGGTGCCCTTCAAGGCTATCTCGAACTTTCTATTAAGGGATAGATGAACCCTTACTTGTATATTCTCCGTTTCCATTGATCGGGTTAGTGCATCTGGCAAGGTGCTGACGCGCTTCTTCCCTTTTAACCTTTGAAGATAAGCGTATACAACACCACAACTAGATAAACACATACGCACCAGACACCCGCTATGTCCTCCTCAGCCTTCATGTAAAAGATTTCTACTTTCGATTTCGGACTTCAACTTCTAACATCCACCCGCTATTTATACTCGCTCACCAAAAAAAGGGGAAACGAAATAGGAAAATTCGGAGCCTCCCTCTACATCTGCTACTTCACATGCATCACTTCCAGATGAAAGTTAATTTCCAGCATACTTAAGCGCCCAAAAGTTGGATTTGCAGTCGACGACAGAAGATGAAAGAAACGGAAAGAGGACTCGCTCTACGACTTGAATAAATTTGTGGCAGGGTCCTTTAATTTCAAAAAAGTAACAAACACCCCACTCCCTTCCGCAATGTCACAACTCCAATCTCTATTCTACCACTGCAGTAACCTCCCATCGAATAATACAGTCTACTATCCATTCAAAATATCTCGCAATCTTCCAAGCGGACCGGCATTTCTACTTATTGTCTAGCGGACATATATACCCCAGTGGCTCCAGACTAAGAGTTCTGTGAAGGTGCAATAAAAGATCAACTTGGAATTTGGCTGGTGACCACTTTGATACTTGACGATAGAGGATAATCTTTTGAGATTGGGCTCTTCACCCAAGTCTGCACTGCAGCTCTTGCTATACTTCTTCGGACTGCGAGGAGAACGGAGGTCATATGAGAGTGAGTATAGAGACAATCCCTCCATAGGAAAGGCGGCATCCTCTACTAGAGTAGCCTTCCGCCCAAACGACTAAAGCAGACACTTGTTCATGAAACAGAAAGGAGCCCCGACAGAAAACATTGTGCAAGTGTCGAACTCGGCTTGATGCCGTAACCAAATCCTTTAGAGACAAAGCGGGAGGAAACAGACAGCATAACACCCCACACCAGCCATCACCGACCTCTTGTCGAGTCAAACTTTTCACCTCTTGGCACGCCAATTACTTCATTCCCTCGCCTTAGATGCTAGAATTCATGCCGTCCCCCTCTTCTAACAGGTGACGTTACCATAACCATCATGTCAGAACATCGCGCGGCTATTCGGAGGAGAAAAAAGCGGGCATGATCCCACCCCTAAAACCAACACTTCGTCGTTTGAAGCGTTAACCTCAACTGAATCAAATCCAGCAGAGGTATAGAGCGGCGAACTAGAGTGATGAGAGAAGCTATTGCCAGATAACTCATGACTTGATTATAAACTGTCCCAGCTACTGATATAAAGCTGCAACGATCCAGGATCTGCATGCGTGCCAATATATATCGTAGATTTATCGCCCGATTCGCACAGACTGGAAAGGGCCGACGCACCCCCGCCATCCCCGCCCAAGCCCCTCGTGCCACCTCAGAAATATATTTTCAGGGTCGCGCCAATCCATTCCTCTCTCCTCATAACTACTTGTGCATAACCACTTCGATCTCTTGTATATACTTTGAACCTGCAATTATCAGACGAGAAGAATAAAATGCCCGACCAAATCCTCGACGACATCTCCCACCGGCGCTACAACCCACTGCGGGGTAGCTGGCTCCTCGTCTCCCCACATCGAACTAAGAGACCATGGCAGTGAGAGATCTCTTCCCCGCTTCTACGACTCAGCTAATCATGGAAATCTTCTAGAGGACAGAAAGAGTCTGCGTCCAAAACCACTCTTCCACCTTATGATCCTGCTGTATGGTTCCCTGCGAATATACCCATGAGACTACTATCCTAATACACGATGTCGAATAGTGCTACCTCTGCCCCAAAAACAAACGCGCGCAAGGGGATGTCAACCCCGATTACAAGAACACGTTTGTGTTTGTAAACGACTACAGTGCTGTGAAGGAAGTACAGGCAGAATATACCCCTCCGGTTGAAGATTCCAAAGGTCTTTTCCTCCTTTATGCTTCGAGAGAATCGGGTCTAATCCATGGCAAACAGACCTCTCCTCTCTCCTCCTCCGCGCCGCCCCCGTCACCGGAAAATGTTACGTCCTCACCTTCTCCCACCATCACAACATCACCCTCGCCGACATGACCCCCGCTGAAATCCTCCCCGTGGTGAAAACATGGGCCGCCATCTACTCAGCCCATCTCTCCCCCTCCAACCCGCTTTCCAAGATCCCACCTCCTCAGGTCCCATCCACCATCAACAGACCGAGTGCGCAATACACATACATGCAGATATTCGAGAACAAGGGCTCCGCCATGGGCTGCTCGAACCCGCACCCCCACGGCCAGATCTGGACCACCACCGGTCTCCCGGAGGAGCCTCTGGCTGAAATGACACAATTGACATCCTACCAGCGTGCCCACTCCCGATCTCTGCTTTCCGACTATGTGAAGGTTGAACTGGAGAAGAACGAGAGGATCGTGTTCCAGAACGCGACTTTCCTCGTCGTGTGTCCGTGGTGGGCGGTTTGGCCCTTTGAGGTTATGATTGTGAGCAAGGAGCACAAGAGGGCGCTCGTCGAACTCAGTGAGAGCGAGATGGCAGACTTCTCAGAATGTATCGCCGAGGTCACTCGACGTTATGATAACCTTTTCGAAACTTCGTTCCCCTACAGTAAGTGTCCCTTTTTTCACTCCGCCTTCATCAAGAAGCAAAAATAGGAGATTGGGATGGGAATTGAAATAAAATGCCATTGAAACTGGGACTAACAGGTCAAACCTAGGTTCCGGCATTCACCAAGCTCCCCTCGAAGGAACGGTAGAGGAGATCAATGCATCGCATCTGCATATGCATTTCTACCCTCCGTTGTTGCGAAGCGCGACGGTGAGGAAATTTTTAGTCGGGTACGAGTTGATGGCGGAACCGCAGCGAGATATCACGCCGGAGCAGGCGGCAAAGAGGTTGAGGGATTGCGGAGGAGAGTTGTATAGAAAGTCTTTGTAGTGGGAGGGAAAGACGGAATAGATGATGGGCTTGTGGAGTTGGGGTACTTGCATAGAGAGGCGAGGGATTTTTGAAGTAGAAGTATTGGAGTATTAGATGGGATTAGATTAGAGCTTCTAATAGAAACCATTTTTTGTTCCCTTGTCTGTCCCCTTTCTAAATCCAGCACCTCCTGCTATGAGAGCCATTGAAATTTTTAGCCTACACTCCCCATTGTATTATTCTTGATTTCCATCATGCCTCCATGATCTATATTTCTCGCCGCACCTCTAGTCTCTTGCCTCAATATTCTATCCCTCATACAAATACACCCGAAAATTCCGGTACCACCCATCCCAATATCCCCCAAAACTCCCATCCATCCCCCAACCGGTTTCCTATTCGTCTAAAATCTCGCCTGCCCCCCCTCGTCTACGCGGCAACATAATACCCCCACTGGCACCACATCCACACCAGGCTGGCGGTGCTCACGACGACGGGGCCGGCGAGCCCGGCGCCCCAGTGGGTGCTGCGGTAGACGAGCCACTCGGACGCGAAGTGCAGGAAGGCGACGGCGTAGGTGAGGAAGCCGAGCTGGTAGAAGGGCCCGGAGGAGATGTTGTAGGCGGCGTAGAGGCGGACGAGGGATTGGATTAGGGTCCACTGGTTTTGGGAAGAGGTTAGCTGGGTGGGGGTTTGGGGTGGGAGGAGAGCAGGAGGGGGGGTAAGAGGACATAACATACAGTTCCAAAGGTTCGTCCGGAGAGGGGGGTGACGGGGGAGGTGCTGCTCGAGGGGGTTTGGCCCGGGGTGTTGGCCGGGCCGGAGTAGACGCGGGCAGTGTAGGAGAGGGTGAGGTAGGCTTGGATGGAGTTGGCGACCGAGACGATGGAGACCTGATGGGTGGGTTAGTTCGTGGTTGGGGTTTGGTTTGGGGGGTGTATATCATGGGGGATGGATGGGCTTACGAAGAGGAGCCATTTGGGGAGGAGGCCCGGGTGGGGTGGGAGGTAGGAGGTGAGGGTCTCGAGGAGGGCGGAGGAGGAGGACATCTTGATGGGTTGATTGGGGTGTATACGGGAAGGGGGAGAGAGGGTTGGATGGGAGAGGAGAGAAGGTTTTGGATATTGTATTTTGTATTGAGGGTGAAGGGGGAGAAGAGGGGGGGTTTGTATTTTATATTGAGGGTGAGGGGATGGAGCTGGGCTTATACGGAAATTCTGGCGGAAGAGGGACCGGAATGGGGATCCGGTGTGGTACGACGGTAGCTATGTAAGGTTCTAGAGGTTCAGCTACCACGGCATCGGGCCGGGGAGTCGGGTGTAGTTCTGCTCTGAGCCGAAGGGGAATGGGAGCGCTTCTAGATCACGTTTACTCTAATGATTAATAGTCAGGGGGGGAGGCTCAATCAAGGATTTGCAATGGCTCTGGCTCTGGCTCTTGAGCTTTAGAGCTTCATCTGCGGCAAAAGGTCGTCCCGTGCCGAAGAGGGAGGGCCGGCTATTCTCAGTGCTGACTGATTCAGGCCCGACAGGCTCTGTTGGGCTTGTGGATTTTATTTCACGACCCCACAGCAGCTTGGCTTGTGACGACACGTCTCCCCAAGCAAAAGAAGTCAATTCCGCCGGGAGAGAAGCGCATCGAGATCAGCGAAGATGAGCGGCTTCTTTGATCAGATCGTTGATTTTATGATGGGGGCGCCGACGTGGTTCCTGGTGCTGTTTGCGGGGGTGGGCGTGGCGGTCGTGGGATCGAAGGTGGTGAATTTCGTGAGGCTGTGGTTGAGTCTTTTCGTGCTGCCGGGGAAGAATGTGAGTCTTAGTCCGATGCTTCCTTCCTGGACAAATTCTGGGGATTTGAATGAGGAGGCGGGTTGCTACGGCATGGCTGATCTGGAATAGCTTCGAGCCTATGGTCCCAAGGGAACTTGGGCTGTGGTGACTGGAGCCTCGGATGGGCTGGGGAAGGAATACGCTATCCAGCTCGCGCAGAAGGGCTTCAATCTCCTGCTTGTCTCTCGTACGGAATCGAAACTCAAAGCTTTGGAGGAAGAACTCATGCAGAAATACGTGGGGGCCTATGTCCAGACCAAGATTCTCGCCATGGATTTCAGCTTGAATAGAGAGGAGGACTACTCTAAGCTACAGGCCTTGATCGACCAGCTCGATATTGGAATTCTGATCAATAATGTTGGGCAGAGCCATAGTATCCCAGTGCCGTTTGCCATCACGGATAAGAAGGAGATTGATGCGATTGTGCAAATCAATGTCGTGGCTACGTTGAGGGTTACGCAGATGATCCTGCCTGGTATGCTAAAGAGGAAGAATGGGCTGATTTTGACCATGGGTTCCTTTGCTGCTTGGATGCCGACTCCCCTCCTCGCTACGTACGCTGGCTCCAAGGCTTTCTTGCAACAGTGGTCGACGGCTCTAGGTGGAGAACTGAAAGGCTCCGGCATCGACGTGCAGCTGGTGCTTAGTTATCTGGTTACGACGGCGATGTCGAAGGTCAGGAGAACAAGTCTGATGATCCCAAACCCGAGGAGTTATGTCAGGGCCGTGTTGAGCAAGGTGGGCAGAAGTGGTGGAAGCCAGCAGATGGCGTATACGAGTACCCCATATTGGGGTCATGCGCTTATGCAGTGGGTGTTGGAGAATACGATTGGGTCGGGGTCGGAGCTGGGGGTGGTGCAGAATAGGAAGATGCATGAGGATATTCGGAGAAGAGCGTTGAGGAAGGCGGAGAGAGAGGCCAAGAAGCATTGACCAAGAAGGTGGGAGGGAGAAAGAGCTATGGGTATTGGAACAAAATTCTTTGTAGTTCGTGGAGGAACGCTCTGTGCTCTGGGTCAAAATGGGCATATTGAGTATTGAAAGCCAACGGAAGAAGGCTGCAAAGCCAAGGTGCCATTCTGGAAGCACCCAAAAGGGGACCATGAATTATTTTATCTAGGTTTATAGAACCTTTGAGTCAATAGACTCGTCATGAAAGTATATCTTTGTGTTAAATCTCGCAATGACCAATTGAGTGAGAAGCACATAAACCTAGGCATTCACCTTCCAAACAATTTCATCCTCTGGAAACCCCAATGCTGTTTCATACCGGGCAGTTTCATGTAAACAAAAGAAAAACTCGAAGCCTCCTTTTGCTGTGGCGCATCACGTGATATGCTGTACTTTTTTTGTCGATCCGGTCTTCAACGCGTCTTCGAGGCGCATCTGGTCTTGTCGTCTGTTTACAGCTTCTACCAGCAACAAACCTCTCGAACCCTCGTGTTTCTATTGTTCATCACATCAATCCTCATCCCCTCGAGCTCCTAATGCAGATTTTATGAGCATAATTGCATCGCAGCGTCCGTTATTTACATTCGCGCCGACACCCCCGAAAACCAGAACACACGATGGATTTCCAGACACCACAGCGGCCCTTACCTGGCGCATTCTTTAATACACCTGCGCCGTCGAGATTCCCCCCTCCGCGCCAGCCTATCTTCCAACCCCCAGTTGTACGCAATGTGTCGGTTCAAGGCTCGAAACCTGAGCCGCAACAACAGAACTTGGGGAGCACACCTCAGCGCGAAGTCCCGCAACCCAAGATCTTGCAACCAATACAGCGGGCGGCGAGAACGATCAATGAGGTTTTGCAGAGAGAAGCAAGCTTTCCGGATCTTGATAGCTACGTTAGACGTAAGTACCATAGGCAGGCTACGAGCACAGCGCTGACAATGCGACAGAGGGCACATCTTCCGATTATGACCTCCCCAATGACACCAGTGAGGTCGCCTGGCGGCCGTTCCAACCTGGCCCTATGTATCCGATCCCCGACAGTATATACGATCAGTATAACAAGGCGAACATTTCGACCATGATGGGTCTTTTCTCAGAGTTGAATCATGCTTGGGTTACGATTGATAATGCCTTGTATATTTGGGATTATACGGTGACATCTCCAGAGATAGTTGGGTTCGAAGAGCAGAATAACAGCATCACGGCCGTGAAGTTGGTTAAGCCAAGAGCTGGGCTGTTCCAGAAGACCGTTCAGTATTTGTTGGTGGTTGCTACTACGGCTGAAATTATACTGTTGGGAGTTTCCATCGGGACCGAGCAACCGGATTCGAGCGCCAGGATACAGGGCCCAGAGCGAAAGACGATTTCACTGTACCAGACGAATATGTCGCTCGGAATCCGGGGTATCAATGTTCAAGTTATCGAGGGATCGGCAGCTACTGGACGGATATTTTTCACTGGAAAGGATTCCACGGATGTCTATGAGCTTACCTATCAACAAGAGGAGCGGTGGTTTGCAAGCCGGTGTGGGAAGGTCAATCACTCCAATCCTGGATATACGTCCTTAATGCCCGCCTTATGGACCGGTAAGAAGCAGGAATATGTTCACCAAATGGTCGTCGATGATTCTAGGCGGCTTATATATACCCTCTCGAGCGATTCCACTATTCGCACTTATTATATGGATACTCCAACGACTTTGCAACTAGTTATCGAAAAGAGACGAAATGAATGTCTGCGGGATATCAGTCACATGATATCTCAATCCCCCCTTCTTACCAACACCATGAAGATTTGCTCAATTAGCGCAATATCTTCAAGGGAAGGCTTCAAACTACATCTCATGGCAACAACAAATACTGGCTGCCGGCTGTTTATCAGCGCAACTCGTGGCTATGGATACATGAATAATTCCGGGGCTCCTCAGAATATGCAAGTACAACATATCAAATTTCCTCCTCGACTCGAACCAAGAGTACCAGGTCAATCCCAAGCAGTCACTTACCCCAATGCCGATACTGCTATCGATACAAGTTCCCAGGCCTTAGCTTTCACTCACACTGGCCTACGATTTCCTCCTGGATTGTTTTTCTGTTTTATCAAGAAGCCAACTGGCTCCACTTCCGACTCTCTTTTTCTTTCTGGTCCTGATACTGGTCGGATATCAGCACAAGCTCGTGATCTTTCTGGACAGGCGTCAAGATATTATGAGCAAGCGTGTTGGCATAATTTGAACGGCCATGCCGAGGACATTGGCTTGGTCACGAAGCCATTTGCTGCTTCGAAGCAACCGTTAGGCTTTGGAAACGAATTAGCAGTTCAATATGACGAAGCCCCCCAGGAGATTGCGATCTTGACGAATACTGGTGTACATATCATCCGAAGACGAAGATTGGTGGATGTCTTCGCTAGCGCACTAAAGAACCATGGTGGTGACGAAGGCCTGGAAAACGAGATAAAGAGGTTTATCCGATATTATGGACGTGCGGAAACCACGGCGACTGCTTTGGCTGTAGCTTGTGGACAAGGAAGTGATATATCCCCCGGTGATGGCACAGCAAGTCTTGCTCGAGCCACAAACCCAGGAACTGTTGAGGCGGCACGCAAGGCGTTTGTTGAGTTTGGTGGAAAACCCTCGCTGAATGAGAATATGGTTTCGGAAGGTCCTTCACAAGCTGCGGACAATGTCCGGCCATCGTCACGACATGACGGGCTGGCATTATATATGGCGAGGCTCGTTCGCTCACTATGGAAGTCTCCGGTCATTCAACAAACTGTTCCATCTTCCGGTGGTGGACCTATTCAGATCACGTCTACGGTTCTATCAACAAAGCTTACTTCTATCCAGGATAATTTGATGAGATTGGCAACGTTTTTGAATAATAACAAGTCTTTTATCGAGGGTCTTGCCGGGCCAGAAAGCCTACAGCGGGTCACGAGTCAACAGGAGGAAGTTGCTCTTCAAGGGGAGCATCAGGCGTTGTATTCGCTACAGAAGTTGAATCTGAGCATCATTGAGGGTATCTCTTTCGTACAGATGTTGTTTGATGAACGAGTTGATGAGATATGGACTTCTCTGGATGATGGTGTCCGACAGCGACTTCGCGATCTCACATTTGAAGTTCTTTTCTCGTCGGACCAGGGAAAGGAGCTCGCTAAGGTGTTGGTTAAGGCCATTGTTAACCGAAATATTGCCAATGGGTCGAATGTCGATACTGTAGCCGAGGCACTGCGCCGTCGTTGCGGTAGCTTCTGCAGCGCAGATGATGTGATTATCTTCAAGGCTCAAGAACATCTCAAGAAGGCCTCGGAAGTCGGTGCAAATAGCGATATGGGAAGGAATCTGCTGAATGAGAGTGTCAAGCTCTTCCAACAGGTTTCTGGGTCCTTGAGCTATGAGAATCTCGAGAGCGCGGCGGCTCAGTTTACGAATCTCCAGTTCTACGCGGGGGCTATCAGCCTTGCGTTGTTGGTGGCGAAACAATCGGATCGTGGAAATAGGGCGTTGAGTTGGGTGAATGAAAATCAGCCGCTGGATGATCCCAGGGCGGAGCTATATGCGTTCAGAAAGCAGTGCTATGATCTGGTTCATGGTATATTGGTCGCAGTAGATGCCGCGACGAGCGCCTCGCCGGAGACAATTGATGGGAGGTTAACGCTTGCAGCCACGAAGCGGAATGAGGCGCATATGGTGGTTAATGATTCCGATGATGAGTTGTTCCAGTATGACCTATATGAATGGTATCTCAGCCAGGGCTGGGTAGACATCCTCCTGGCTGTCGACTCCGGGTTCGTCGTTGCGTTCTTGAAGAGAGAGGCGGGGGGTAGCGTGGAGAGAGCAGATCTGCTTTGGCGGTATCATACGCATCGGAATAACTTCTACGAAGCGGCCGCGGTGCAGTTGGAGCTTGCAAAGAGCGCTTTTAAAATCCCCCTCGCTAAGCGGATTGAGTACCTCAGTCGAGCTAAGGCGAATGCTTCAGCACAGAGTATGGGGATCGGAAGAACGGCACGACAAGTGCTGCTTTATGAGGTTACGGAGCTGCTCGAGGTGGCGGGGATCCAGGATGAGTTGTTGAGAAGGCTGAGAGGGGATAAGCGAATCGATGCGCCGAGGATGGCGGCGGTGGTTCAGAATCTGGATGGGCAGGTTATGGATTTGACGACTGTAAGTTCTATATTCTTCGTCCCACCCTCTAATTCTTGCTGACAACTAGGAATAGCTCTATAATGACTATGCAGACCAAGCTTCGTACTATGATATCTGTCTTGAGATTTACGAGTGCGCCGACCACAGGAATGAATCGGATATCGCGGCCACCTGGCAACAACTTATTGACAGTACCCATGGCGATATCATCGTCGATGAGAATGCCGAGCAGTTGCCATATGAAGCTATCGTCTCGGTAATCCGTGATATGAGCAGGCGGCTGGGCAAATCGGAGGCAACGTTTAGTCCGCATCTACTCGTCCCCATGCTCGAGCGATATGCGGTCGAGAATCGGACGGGGGCAGAAGGTGGGAGTGGGGGTAATAAGGGGAAGTGGCTCCCGGATCTGTTTGTCGAGGTGGGGTGGCCGTTTGAGACGCTGGTGGCGCTGCTGCAGGCGGAGTGGTATAACAACACGGCGCCGTTCGTGGGAAAGAACCGGCGGGTGCTGGTGGAGCATATCTTGTATCTCCTCGAGCGGTGGATGGACGACTGCGTCTCGGGCAATAAGGCGCTGTTCGGTGGTGATGAGAATTGTTTGGGGATTCTGCAGCTGGTGGAGGGGTTTGTGGGGGTGGAGGCTGGGTTGGAGGTCGAGGATCGGGAGTGCTTGGAGAGGTTGCGGAGGAGGCTTGTGCGTGCTACGGGGGTGGTTAGGTAGATAGTGCGGTGTCGTTGGTGATGGTGATGGTGATGGTTTGTTATTGTTGTTATTGTTCTTATCGTTGTCGTTGTCGGATTGGAAAGCAAAGATTGAGCGGGTTTGTTAATGAGGGCGGATCATTCACTCGATCCATTCCTTGCATGTATGTTGCATGGGGAGCAGGCGTTTTTTGTGGCGGAGGAAATTGGAATTGGAATTGAAATGGAATGAAATGAGATGAGATGAAATGGAACGTTTGGTCCCCTGAGTTTCGATAGATGGATAGATCATATGATATGATATGATATGATAGACTGTCGGTAGAGGAGTTCTGTTGTTGTGAGAGGGGATAGAAGGGGTGGAATGGAAGGGGTGGAATGAAAAAGAGATTGAGAAATAGGCTTTATAGGTGCGTGGGAAGATCATGAGTTGTGTATGAATGAATGAATGAATTTTGTGAAGGTATGTGGGTTGGATTTTTTATTATCGTTTTTTTCCTTTTTTCTTTTTTTCTTTTTTTGGTTTTTTGGTTTTTTAGGGGGG
>KB205940.1:195298-258374 GCA_000328965.1 Ascocoryne sarcoides NRRL 50072
TGGTTATAGGTTTATGTGATGGAGTTTAGGTTAGGTTGATGGGGTATTGGGTTGATGGGATGGGGTTGATGGGGTTTGGGTTAATGGGGGTGTTAGTACTAGTAGATAGATGTATTTGGGGTTGAATGTGTAGTAAATAAGTATGGAGGGAGTGGAGGTGTGAGGGAAGATGGGGTTGGGCTGGGTAGAGGGTTTGATAGAGGTGGTGTTGGTGTGAGAAGATAGGTTTGGTTGGAGATGGAAGGTGGGGCGTTTGAGGGGGTCTGATGGGTGATGGGTGATAGTGGGATAGATGGTGGGATAGTGAGGTGTTATAGTGAAGGTGTGATGGTGTGAGGGTGTGAGGGTGTGAGAGTGTGAGAATGAGGGAGTAAGGGGCATGAGGGTGTGGTTTGATTGCATATTATATGTATGTGTGTGAATAGATAGAACGCTGAAGAGGAAGTTGAGGTGAGGCTCAAGGAATGAATGGGTTAATTATTTCTTTGTTGGGTTTTGGGAATTGAGATAGAGTGGATTTATTTGACGGGGAGGGGGAGGGGGGGTGGGTTAGATGAGGGTTGGGTGGGTATATATATATATATATATAAACTTTGGGTAGGCTTTGGGATGTGGTGGGTTTATACGGCATGACGCAGGAAGTATTGATGGGTGTATTGTATATTGTTAGGGGGGCAGGGGCATGATGGGTTTGTATGTATGTATGGCTTTGATATGGGCGTGGGTTTGGTGTGGATAGCTTGTTGTTCGTGGGGGAGAGGGGTGGGTTGGGGGGTTAGTTTAGAGGTGTTGGATGGCTCTGAGGGAAGTGAAAGAAAGAGGGAAGGGGGGTACAGGATTGGTTATTGTTAGACTTTCGGTTGTTGTTAATATTTGTATTGTTATTGTTGTAATTGAAAAGATAGAAGGTTTAGAAATCAAGTGAGGATAGGGAATTTTTGAGAATTTGGTTTTGCTAGTTCTTATAAGTTGTCTTTGATATACACAGGGGAGAGGTGGTGTAATGGTGGGTGAGGTCATTTTGAAGTATAGCGGGTATTTGGAATGACTTTTTGCTCCTGATTATATCTCTTTTGGTTTTTCTTGGAGGCGCGAAGAGTGGTTTTTATAGGTTTTCATTTTTAAGGGGGGCTAAAGGTGAGTGGAGGAGTATAGATAGATTGTCGTTACTGCTGGGAATGATTGGTGGTTTGGTTTAGCTTTGTTTGTGCATTCGCTGCTTTTGGATATTAACCGAGAGTTAGTTGGTCATTGTTGTTTGATAGTATGAGTTGTATACGTGGTTGGAAAACTGGCTGATTTAACTATGACAAGATGGTCATTAGTTTTAGGGTATTTCTAGGTAACAGATTGTTAAGATCAGTTGTAAGCAGATTTGGAAAATAGTAAGTATAATAAATATTTTGTCTAGATTTATTTAGGACACAAGAATAATGATTGTTAGAGGTACCTTATAAAGAAGACTTGTGGACTATGAGCAGTGATGTTTTAGGAGGCTTAGTATATATAGCTGGTAGTGATTCAGTATTGAAGAATTTGGGATCGGGTAGGGAAGTATTTGAGGTTAAGATATTTTATAGGAGCAACGTCGAGATGATTTTAATGTAGTAAAATTGTAATTTGGGGGATAGGGTTTTTTAGGAAATGGATACTAGATTTATTTCTCATCTTGTCTTCGTGATATCCCATTTTTACCTGCAATCTTTTAAACGCAACGTCAAATAAGAAAATATTTGCAAATTTATTATCCTATAAACACTTGTTAAGAGATGCCTCAATTTCTCAGTCCTTTTTCCCTGTATCTCTTGTGGATTGTCCTAACCTGTCTGTCGTGGATGTTAGATCATGAATGCGTTAGATGAGAGGGCAAACAATACCTTGTCAAGAGTTTAAGCTTCCTTTAGCTTTCGGAACGAATGGTACTAGCTAGATAGAATAGACACTGGTAAGAATCGAATATCCCAAATATCGTGCTTATACAGTCCGAGTAATTTGACGTTTTTAGTGAATAGCCACTAGGTGAAGAAAGCAACTCCATATCTTTCTACGTGTCTCTAAGGAGGAAGGCAAATAATGCCATAACGGGACGTGCAAAAGATCAGCGGGCTCGAAATTTATATACATCGTCAGATCTCATATACCCACGACCAACTTTCGCACATAGATGCAAGAATTATAGCGGTAGAAAGATGGAGGATGTTTTTGAACTAAGAATAAAAAGTATGCGAACAGTTGGGTTTATAATTGGAGGGCGAGGGGGAAACGATGAGGAGCAATGACCCAAGTTACAGTAGAGCCATCTCATTGTCATCGGCCCTCGTATCATTGGATCATTGCGGGGACGAGGCGGGACGCATTGGCCGGCGCCATGGGTTGGTATGATGACCTTTCCAATTATCATGCATACGATGCGGGATGAAATGGTACGTAACAGCAGATAATTGATAGTATTAAGAGCAAGGCGTTGATGCATATTGGAGGAAGAGGCAGTTCTGTTGTGTGCTTCCAGGCAAGTGATCTTTGTTCGGCCTACAAGCTAAACTTATTGTCCTTTTTTGGATAACTCAACGCAGTATGTGCAAAATAATGCTAAGTAGCCACTGGGCCAATATAAGCGAAAGCTCAAGTGAAAGCTCAAGAGGAAACTCCAGCGGAAACCCCTAAAAGAAACGAAAATGTTTGTCTCGTTTGTGTATTTGTTGGGTTGGGCTGGGTTATTTTTGCAGCAAGAGAGGACGTTTGATGCAAGAATTTAGCCTGGTCTATGGAGTTATCTGCCCTTTTGCGTGTTTGTCTTTTTCTTCTTTTCTTGAACAGTTGTTGCAGAGGAATCGAATGGGATGACCAAGATCAATTCATTTATTGATCGGTCTCCGTTCGGTTCTTTGCAGACTAGACGAAAGATCACAATAAACTCTTCATATTGCACTTTTATGCCTTGATGAATATGTGAGATAAGCCCTAGATTTCTCACTGCGCCGAGTGGCGCTTGCGCTGTTGATACAGTTTTGATTAATCGATTGAATCTTGGCTTGACGAAACGACAGATAGAATTCCTAAATTGTGCTATTGAAAATGACTGCAGTCGCTTCTCCGTCGCATTGGAAAGTCGCCCTTTTTTGCTCTTCGCCAAAGCTTTGGCATGCTCCCACCTCATATATGTAAATTGAAACTAGTCTGACCAAGTGACAGATGTTCATTTATCCTGGAATACAGCTGTCAGCAAGAGTGAAAGCGAGGTTTGTGACAATTTATCTTACCTGCAGCTCTCCTACCAGAAGCCCCAATGCATGTTGTGAGACTGGATCCCAATCCAGCCCTTCAATGTCTATATTTGTGGGTACCTTCTGTGTGTTCGTTGTTGTTATAGCTTGCCGGATATAGCGCTTGAACTTCCTATTTAGGAATTCGTCTGTCCAGGGAAACTTGCCTTCTTTTGCCATTTTCTTAAAGGCATTAGACATTTCTAATTGTTGGTGAAAGGTATCTTTCTTGTGAGGAGATCCTTCAATGGTAGATACCAGGAATAGGGGGTCGGTGAAGTGAGGTGGATTTAGCGTTGCATCACGTGCACAACTCCCTGCAACTGTTTGTTTACAAGCAACTTCGAAACCCCACGTCCATGTCCACGTCTTCTCTGCAGACCGCTTCCAGCAGAGAAATCAACATAAAATACAATTCCAAGAATACCATGTTGCTACTGTATGATAACACTCTGCCTACGCCAGCATGTCGTCTTCCAGCAATGTTTCGTCGCACACGAGATCTCGAAGCCTGCGAGTTCCCCCAAACGTCTTAAAACTGGTTCCGCCTTCACAGCCTACTCCAGGCCCTTCGAATATTGCTCTCTTCCTCACAAACTTACGTCTTTTGAACCTTGATCTGCGTAAAGATTGGCCCAATATTACGACGTTGACTTTTTCCACCAAAGACAATCAGCAGAATCAGAAGAAGCGGGTGCAATGCGTCGAATGGGCTCTGTATCAACTATTTGTTCTTTGGGACTCTGGGGAGGCAAGAAATGTATATATTTGGAACTCCCAAGGTAGAGGATGAACTAACAAATGCGTAGAAACTCCAGCCGTTCTTTCCTCCGCTCGAACCACTCCAATCCCTGAATCTACGAGCCGCCCTTTTCCGATGTCTCGAATCCGCAAAGAAGAATGGAGTTCTAGGCAGAGATACCGTTCTCCGAAAGACCATGTTAGATGAATGTAAAGGCGAGAAGGTTGAGGAGGTGCTAGCTGTGTTTTCGAATGTGGTACTGAAGAAGGTCATACAAGAGACGGAGTCTAGTAGACATGATGCCCTGGCACAACAACTGGCATTGGAGAATCTGTCTTATACAGGAGAACGAACAAAATTGTCAGCATTGATTTTGGCACACAAGGCTTCCCTGAGCAAATATACCCGACAAAAGGAAGAATCGAGGGCTCGATACAAAGACTTTTCAGATCTGCTGAATCTGAACGAGAGACGAATTGCTCGTCGACGAGAGCAATTGAAAGAGACAATCGAGCAGCACGAGGCACACGATAAGATAGGAGGGAGAGAGGCAAGAGCATTACAGGATCAGGTACGGCAAAACTGGTCAGGAAGCCCTGAGTGGCTTGAGAGCGTACTATATGGGGATAGCAGAGCTAGCGCTGAAGGGCTGTTGGCAGCACGGTTCAGCAAGGTATGGAGACACGTTGAGACTGGTAGTATTGGTGATATCGAAGGCAAGCACCAAGTTGGCCTACTAGAGCAACTGGATGCGCGAGTGAAGGACCAGGAGGATCGACTGGCACGATGGCAAGATTTCGGAAAGAGCTTGGCTAAGGTTGAATCATCTCCTCCGCCGAAGAAAGTCATACCAGATGTAGCAGAGCCTAAGAAGATTGACCTAGGTTTCAATCAACACCAAACCTTACAGATTAGTCGCAGTAAGGAGAATGCACTCGAAATAAGTGGCCCATCTTTGGAGGAATACAGCCGACTTATCGAAAATATGAAGTCAGAATTGGCAGATGTGGGAAAGGCGCAAGCCCCAAGTAAACGGCTTCCGCGACAAAGCCTCCTCTCAGAAAAGAGAAGGTCCTCCACAATGCCTTCTCCAGTATCTGCAAGCGAAGTGAAGGAAGATTCTGTCCAGGAAGAAATAGAAGAAGACGAAGAATGGTCTTCTGCCAGTGACATGGACGAATTATCACCAGTCTCAACGAGAACTCCTCCGAAATCTTCTTCCCCTAATATTCTCCTCAAAGATTCTGGAGTGGATATGCAATCCAGAGATGTTTCCCCCGAGCCGCCATCTCCCGAACCACTCTTGACAATGTCACCCATTACAAGGAATATCGCATACTCACCCTCCAGACGTCGACGTACACTTCCAAAAAAGGAAAATTCACCATCGCCAGAGCCAATTGCTCGCACCCCATCTCCAATCCCAGAATTTACTGCCCGTACTCCATCTCCTATTAAAGTAGCACGTCCTACTTATAAAACCCCTCCTACAAAAGCAGCGTTGGCTCCTACAATAGAAACCGAATCTGACCTGGCAGATCAAATTCTCAATTCTTTATCTACAGCCTCCCCATCTCCAAAGAAGCTCCGACATACCCTCTCCCTTGCAGAACGCACCCGCCTCTCCATGTCTCGCACAACACACTCTAAATTCGTTGAACTTGACGACCAATTCGCTCTTGAGGAACTGCCACGTTTGTCCATAAATACAACGCGTCTGTCCGTACCGCCTGCGACATCCAACTCAGAATCCGATGGTGGAGCATTGCATGCAGGTCTCACTGAACGAACTAGGAAATCCATGGCTGGATTTGAGGCCGCGCAGAAGAGGGCGCAGCTTGAGAGGAGAAGGAGTATCAAAGATCAGGCAAAAAAACAGAAACAAAGAACGAGTGGTTATTTCCCCAAGGTAGAGGAGGAGACGAATGTGGGCGATACGAGTGTGGTTGAGTTATTGGAGGGGGATGCGGGGTACGAGGATGTGTTTAAGAGTCGGCCGAAGATTGCTACGAGTCCGGCGGCACTTAGTCCTACAAAGATCTGGGAAGAGGAAGAGGAGGAATAAGCCTGCAGAGAAGTGAGCAGATTGTGAAGGGAAGATATTGCATGATGAGACCAGCAAGAGTTATGATTATGAAGTTATTAAGAGGATGAATATTATTGTTTATGAGAGCATATTGATGTCTCGGGAGCTGCTTGGGGGGGATAATCTTTTATGGCAGCATGAGTATTTCTTATTTCTTTCATTGTGAGTTTGCGTTCCCTTTCTCCTATCTATACTCGCTGTTGCTCGATACAAGTCAACATAGGCACAAAAACGACTCATGGGCCCAGAAACCTTTAGATTGAATATGGAGAGGCCTTGAAATATTGAGGGGGTCTCGGGGAATTACCATGCAGATCAGACACCTGCTAAGTAGCGGAGACACTCTGCTAAGCCTCCCCCTGATCCACCGCTCCAGCTCATCGTCCAGGAGAGATGCCAAGAGATATTGCCAAGAATGAGGCTCTTCTTACGGAAAATCATCAGGAAACTAGGATTTCGAAACCTTTGCAAGCGCAAGATCATTCGTCATTTTCCATACTAGTTTAAGAGATGTTACGTGCTTGTACGTTGGCATAGGATGGATCAATGAACAGTTCGTCCACGTGATCTGCCCCGGTTTTTCGTTCTCGGGATCTTCGTACCACGACGCGTAATGCGTCGAAACGCTTTCGCAACACTTGTAGTTCCTAATTTCAAGATTTCTATATCCGTCTTTTCAGCAATTGTTTTAAGTGTCGTTCATCCCGTTTTGTTGTTCAGGCCAAGAATTTAAACCTCTTGTTTCTTCCTCCACACTTTTCCAAGACTTCTTGGCGACTTTCGTTTCTTCTCTTCAAGAACAGCAAATTTAGCTTATTTATTTATCATCGTTGGTCATCAATTATTTATTTGTGTTGAAAGAGAGAGAAATATCACAGTCTTTACTACAACTTTCTGGAGATGAAGGGTGTTTTTGAGGGTTTGGTGGCTGTGGGAGTGTTGGCTGCAAGTGTTGTTGCGGATGGAACCCCAGTTCTGGCAGCTAGGGCTACCACGACTGTTACACCTATCACTGTGACTGGAAATGGTAAGATCTTCTGGTTATTTCGACTTTTCTAACGAACATATCCAGCATTCTACAAAGGCTCTGATCGGTTCTACATCCGCGGCGTAGACTACCAACCCGGTAAATACCCAGTCCCCCATGCTCTCCCTCCTTGGCAGCTATCACTAATCCGCATCTCAGGCGGAGGAACCGGTGTGGAATCCGACCCCATCTCCAACGCAACAGCCTGTGTTCGTGATATTCCCTACTTCACTAAACTAGGAATCAATACGATTCGTGTCTATGCAGTAGACAACACCGCCAATCATGACACCTGCATGAACGCCCTCGCTGAAGCAGGAATCTACCTCGTGCTAGACACAGACACCTCCAAATATTCCCTCAACCGTGCAGAGCCCAGCGAGTCTTACAATTCGGTATACTTGCAATCTGTCTTCGCCACTATGGACGCCTTTGCAAACTACACCAACGTCCTCGCTTTCATTTCTGGAAACGAGGTGATCAATAACTCGACGAATACGGACTGTGCGCCGTATATCAAGGCGGTGACGAGGGATATGAAGAGTTATATTAGTGCGAGGGGGATGAGAAGTATTCCGGTGGGATACAGTGCCGCGGATGTGGCGGAGAACCAGGAGTTGATGGCGGATTATATGAACTGTGGTACGAGTGATGAGAGGGGAGACTTTTATGCCATCAACGACTACAGTTGGTGCGATCCTTCGTCTTTCACTACATCTGGCTGGGATACATTAGTGGCGAACTATACCGGTTACGGCATTCCGCTTTTGTAAGTCCTTGTTTCCTTTTTTCCTCCTCACCCAACTCCTAGTGTCTCGATTTTAAAGTTAGGGCTCAAGTTGGAGACAATGTTTGCGGGCTGGCGCAGAACAGTTGCTTGCTTTGTTCCCGAAACATTATTTTTAATCTTGCGGTGGAGAGCTGGAGGTTAGGTATGACTAGATGAGAAAGCTGTGCTAATACGAAAACCTTTATAGCATGAGTGAGTTTGGATGTATCACAAACAACCGCACCTTTGAAGAAATCGCTTCTCTCTATAGCACCGACATGACTAGCGTCTTCTCAGGAGGCCTCGTTTACGAATATTCACAAGAGGGCAACGGCTACGGCCTGGTCACCATTGATGGCGACACCGTCGTTCCTAACTCGGACTTCACAGCTCTTGAATCCGCATACTCTGCTCAAGCCGACCCTACTGGCGATGGCGGAGCCACTTCTACCTCAGCTACTACTACTTGTCCTACGGAGAGCAGCGAGTGGGAGGTGTCTGGTGATAGTCTACCAGCGATGCCATCTGCGGCGGAGAAGTATTTGACCAGCGGTGCAGGTACGGGGCCTGGTTTGAGTGGAAGTGGAAGTCAGGAGGCGGGAGATGCGGACACAGAGAGTTCGGGAACCGCGAGTGCGGGGAGTGGGTCAGCGGTTGCGACGAGCGCTAGTAGCACAAAGAGTGCCAGTGCTGGTGCAGTGACAGTTCCCGCTGTGGATTTCAGAGCATTTGGAGTGGTGGTGACGGTTATGCTGGGGATGTTGGGGGGGATCGCTATTTTGTAGGTGAGAGGTGATATACGAGGAATAGAGGCCTAGATATCAATTTGTACGTTAGCGGAAATTTAATATTAGAAGAGTGGCATTTTTTCATTCAGAAGACCGACCTGCTCCCATTATGCAACTAAGGTTGCTGTATTACTGATATATTACCTGGGCACATAAATGTAAGTCAAGTCGCTAGAAGATTTTACTATCGGAGATACGTCTAGCAGCCGGCATACTATTAACGCCTTCATCTATTAAGTCCCTAACAGCCTTACTAGGCAACTAGAACATATTCTGTAGTCAGACGGCACATCGCATACTTACCCCAGCCACTATCACATGACCTAGATATAGGTTCTCGCAAAATCATCGCCGGATAGCGGGGTCGTTCGGCGATGATCTGACGAGAACCCAGTACCTCTCAGCCTTCGTTCATGTGTCTTCGGGATAATACTAAGAACAAGAAGAGCAAGAACAGCAATAACAGCCCCATATGCTGATGTGGACGGCTGATTCATTATTCGATATTTCCGACACGATCACCAATGCTTGAAGAGGAAGGGCACTGTGATGGTATATTGGAGCAATGCCACATAACCAATAAGTATTGGAGTGAGCAGTAGCAACCCTCCAAAAATAGCCAAAACAATTTGGACTGCGGTGTCAAGAAATATAAAACCCTCCTTCTCTTTAATATTACCCGCAATGATTTCCTCGTTAGCTTTAGGCGGTTTACCACCTTCGTACATTTATTCAGGATGAGTAAGTCCGGTAGGCGTAACCACATTCCCTAAGTCCTAGCTCTCCTTTCAAGACCAACGCAAAGTTAAGGTTCGACGCTTAACCATACCTGCCATCTTACATACTCCTATCCGTATTTGCTGGTTGAAGGTTGGCCCTTGGCCTAAGACATAACAGCTAGTCGTTTTCCGTGACGCACGAAGTGGGGATGAACATTTCAGTTTGCTGCTCTGTCTTAGTTTTATCCTTGCACGGGATTGATCGTCCCCTTCGGCGGGCCATCCCAGATCGTACAGGTCTAATAACTCCTTGTGCCCATCCCCCACCCCCTAATGCTACTGTAGCAACTACTAATACCGAAAACCAGTTAGTCGCGGAAGCAGGGATATAACGTTTCTCCACGTCAGTCGTAATACTGCTTAGAACAGCCAGCAAACTATGTTTCCCTCCTCCGTAGCCCAATTGACCTGTTTTTAGAAATATTTATGGAGGTACAGCCCCCAACGAAAGTAATAGCACTGACTGGGGCATCCCTACCCTTCCATCCAATCGAAGTAATGAGGATGATGGCCCTATGGTAAAACGTTGGAGAAAGGAAAGATGGCTAAGTGTATGAGACCCACGCAGTCTCCTTGGCTAGTCCTCCTACCTATAGAGGTTGTACCTCCGTAAAGGCGCCCCAAGGCGCCACAAATGCGGCACAACGTTTGTCACAACCTCCATCCAATGAGCAGTTAGTAGTCCAGCGACTACTCTACAAGTGCTGATTGTGCCAAGGGTAGTCGAGACAATACAGTAAGAGAGTAAGTGAGTAATCAGGTAGTAGAGGGCTAAAGCGTACTAGACGCCTATAAATTTAAACTGACGAACCCCTCAATTTTCAAGAACCCAAGGTTTATTCTCACTTCACTCTATTTGAACAGTTGCAACCCTCAAAATGGCAAAGATTAACTCCCAACAACTTGAAGAGCTCAAGTCTATTTTACCTCCTTCCGTTTCTGTCGTTACTCCCGCTTCTGAGAACTACGCAGCGAGTATCAAGCGCTTTGCACCTTCAGCTGAGAAACCAGCCGTAAGCCCTGCCCCTCTCTTCAGCTGCATCAATCCAACTTAACCCTTCTCTAGGGCGCAGTTATATATCCCAAATCCGCTCAAGATGTATCCCTTATCGTCAAGTTTGCAGTAGCCAACGGAATCCACATGACAGTGTCATGTGGGGGTCATGCGACATCCGGTTCTTCTTCCTCAGACGGAGGTATCGTTATCGATTTGGGCAAGATGAAAAAATCGGTTGTGGATGAAGAGAAGAAGACTTTGAGCATTGGAGGGGGGGCGCTTTGGGAAGATGCCGATGTTGCACTTGGAAAGTATGGGCTGGCTACTGTAGGAGGGACGGTAAATCATACTGGAGGTATGTTTTTCCAGCCTTAATCCGTTTCTACTCGTGTTGGGGTTGGCGTGGGAATGAACGCTCGAAGAATAGTTCGGTGCTGATGAAGGGGTGTTCTAGTTGGTGGGCTCGCACTAGGAGGTGGTTATGGATGGCTGTCAGGTCAATATGGGATGACGGTTGATAATATCCTCGAGGTGGAATACGTCCTTGCTGATGGCTGCATCGTTACCTGCAACTCGACTCACGAACCTGATCTGTTCTGGGCTGCTCGTGGTGCAGGGCAAGCGTTTGGCGTTGCAACAAATTTTGTGCTTCAAGCATATGAGCAGAAGAATGAAGTTTTTGCAGGTATGTATAGTTGCTGAGCCCCGATACATTTATCAAAGAGGTACTAAATGGAAATAGGAATCTTGGTATTCTCGCCCACTCAGCTTCGTCCTATTATCGAAATATGCAACAATTTGATAGCCAGAGGCATAGACAAAAGCACAAGCATGGTCGCTTTCATGGCGATGCCGCCGGATTTCCATCCCGTTGTTGGAGTTCTTGTTTTTTATAACGGTTCCGAAGAGGAAGCGAAAGGGTACTATGAACCAATGTTCAAATTGAACCCGTTGGTGAATATGACTTCCATGACACCTTATGAAAAGGTCAATGGACAAATGGTAGGTCTTTCTTCTTGCCTCCCATTAACTCAATCTTGCTATCTTAAAAAGATTGTGGCATGGTATGAATTTTCCAGGCTAACCATGCGTGATTACTTTAGAATGAGGCATACCAACATGGTATTCGCCGAGTAATGAAAGGATCCGTAAGTCCCTCGGTGGCTTCCCCGTCCTCTTCTACTTTTGCAACGTCATTCCAAAAGCTAAATAATTGCAAAGTCACTAATTGCGCCGATCGATCCCGCCTTTGCACAATCAATATGGGACGATTATATGGCCCTCCGGGAGAGCCACCCGGATATGGGATCCTTCGGCGCTCTTTTTGAATATATTTCCCCTCGTAAAATTATCGAGGTTCCACAAACGGCGACTGGTATTTCATCCCCTTCCCCCTTTCTGCCGCACACTTTGCGATTTCACAATTATATCAACACGTAAAAGTAGATTGTGGAGCTGACATGCGAACCAGCATTCGCTAATCGCGGAGCTTACCAAAACGTCCTTTTCGTTCCCTCCTACACCCTCGCAGAGAACGATCCTTTTGCTCGGAAATGGGCCGGAGAGATAGCTGCGAAGACAAAGAAGGAGTTGCATCGGATGCTAGCCCAGGGTACTGATGAAGTGACCAAGGATGGTGTGGGGGAGTATCTCAATTATGCTGGTAAGTTTTATTTCTTCGTTTTCCTTTTCAAATGTTGAGCGTGTGAGCTAATGAGGTGTTAAATAGATATTGGCGATAAAGGGCGGGCCTTGTTTGGGGTTAACTTCCCGAGACTGGTAGAGTTGAAGAAGAGATATGATCCGAAGAATGTGTTTGGGAAGAATCTGAATTTGGTGTAAGAGATTGATAGAGATGAGACGAACAGGTGGAACAGTACCTAGAAAGATATATTAAGCGAGGTCGTGGAGGGCAAAAAAAAGATCTTTTCATGAGACTTAGAGCAGACTGGAGTTCTCGCATTGCTTAAAAATATTGCCACTAAACACACATCTAAACGAGATAGATCCATTCCGCACTGCGGGTACTTTTCCTGACAATTCGTCAACAATATAGTTCGATAATCTCTACTGCAAGCATCAGATGTCATAGTGAACACTGTAAATGAAATCGACGTCATGTGAACCTACTTGACACTTCGGTCGACCAGCTACAATTCGGATGACAACTTTACGATTACAAATACTTGACTGAGATCTCAGTAAATCTATTATTTAACTCCCTTTAGCTTTGAAGCAAAATAAATCATATCAGCCTATCTCGAATCCACGGTCTACACGTGACTATCTATCGTGGACCACGTGATATTTAAACACTTCAACCTTTCCCATCTTAATATATCGCAAAAGGCTTTCAACTCTTAATTCATCGTGTGATTTGCTATATATTTTTGAATTCCAAAACTTGGCCCTCTGTATCCTGTGTTTTGCGTCGAAGTCTTTCAAGTGTTTCTTGCATCATGGTAATGTGGAGTTGGCTTTTTATGCGACATTAGCCCACTTCTTGGTTACAATATAGATTCAAATAATGTCTCCATTGCCATCCAATCAGGGGCAATTGGTTTGTAAGTTATCACCACTCGACTTCCAAATCAACACGTTCTAACAAATAAATTTCAGAGTGGTATAATTTTCCCTTAGCATGGGAAAGGTCCTGGGTTCGATTCCCAGATTGTCCATAACCTTCTTTTTTGAATATTTTTTACATTCTCTTTTATCAACACTACAAGAGAAACGTGAAGCTGAGGCTGTTGACAAATCCGTCCTCACCGCGAGATAGATTTGATTGGGAGGTGGAAGTGGAGGACAAAAACTTTTAACGGCTATGCTTTACGGGGTTAGTTCCCGAGGTCGGAACACCTTCCAAGAGGGCCGGAAGAATGGAATCGCGTTAAGCGAGGACTGTCTCCCCACAACCATCCAACGGTTCAAAAAATGGAAAAAGAAGAGCTCTGCCGCTGGTAGTTGCTGAGTATGAAATGAAACTTCTGTGCTCTATCTGGTTAGGTGGAAGTCGACTCAATCCCCCCCAAAAATAACGAAAAATATTGCACAGGATAGAACTTTGAGGTTCTAGTAGGAATCGAACCAACATCTCCGGAATCAGAATCCGACGTGCTGACCATTACACCATAGAACCAGATATTATTGGAACATTGTGGGAGGATGGGTCTTGTGTTGCTTATATATGAGAGTTCTGTATAGTTTTCGCTTCTTGGCTGCCGCTTGTAGCATCGGCCAATATTGTCTCTATTTCACTTCCTCACTGCCTTTGAGGATTGCATTTCGACATCGTATCGTTTGTCGACTTCTAATGCGTCATGGTATTACAGAATCTGTGGAAAACTACAACAGTTGTTTCGATGTCTGAATTGTTTAATGATCTTCATTAAGCGAGACAAATTTGTCTCGCTGGTGGTTAGAGGAAATTTGCATATAGATGAAGAATTTGCTACTATGCTATCACTTGGTGACTTCTATCGTGCGTTCAATAAGTTGTTAATTGTTAGGCGGTGGGAATATTAAAAAGCTCATGGAGTATCTACAAAAGTATACTTTTGTGCAACTGAAATCTCTTCCTCTTTTTTGAATTGAAAAGGTATATACAAGAAGACTAAGTAAGCTTCTTCCATCTCACTTTTCCTCCTTTTTATTTACCATCTCGGCTCTCTTCACGTGTACTTTCCTCATCTTTTCTAAATCTACCATCCACAGCTGGCTCTGTATCCCTCTGGGTCATTTCCAGTCCACCCTTGGAGCCTGTTGGCGATATCAGACACGTATGCATTAGTGCTGAGATCGGAGCCTGCGTTGTTCAATTGATTGTAATCGGGGATGTTACCAGAGTTGTACCCTCTGAGGACATTGTACGGGTTCCCATTGCTGTTATCAGGAACGCCATACTCATAGTTGTCGTCGTTAAACCACTGCACGAGACCGGGGCCACCGCTTGTGCCTTGCGTCCCATCGGTGACCATCTGGTTGATAGAGCCTTGGCTGTTGGACGAATCATAGGAGTGGGATCCAATGTTTGCTTGCATGAGACCGCAGTTCCAGCCGTTTTGGGTGCAGCCGACGTAGACGTTACCGGTTGACTAGATATTCCAGTCAGTAAAATAACTCAGCTCATTTCTTCAAGCGTTCGAAGTCTATAGCATTTCAAGGCTAACCCTTCAGAAAGGCGAGCTTACATGCCAAGACCCCGAAGCTCTAGAAAAGCCTAACATTCATGGGCTTGAAAACTCACCTCTTGCATAATAACAGCCAGGATCAATCGTGCATCAACCTGAGAGGCCGCCGAAACACTTAGGATGGCATTCCAAATCTCGCCCTGAATCTCTCCTGACTCCTCGAGGTTCATGTTGACCGACTGGGCTAAGTTGAATGCAAGTTCGAAATTCATCCAGCTCCCAAAGGCGGGGAAGCTGGAAGCAGGGCCAGAGAAACACCAGTAGTAGTTGGGGTCATCATACCCAGTATTTCCAGCTCCACCTTTGTACACACTGGACGAATACCAGTTGAGGCCAGCTCCTGTGACGGCACCGTAACCTTGACGAGCCTGAAGTTGCTTTGCTATGCTCTGGTTAGTATTTCTTGCTAAAGAATGCGAGGCTCATGGACATACCGATTTCTGCCGCACGTCGAACGGACAGGGGGTTGTGGCGATGGGGACCTGCACCGTTGCCGTGTTGGCCGCCGTTGGTGATGTTGAAATTCTCGGGATTTGTGAAAGGGGGAACGGTGGCGGCAGAAAGTGCTGCGAGGCCCGTGAACGTTGCAAGCTATGAATTTATTAGAGACTTTAAAGAAAAGCATTGATGAAAGGCTTAGTGAGGGAAGGAAAAAAAACCTACAGTGGCGAAACGCATTTTGAAGGAGTTAAAGCAGAATTGAGGTTTGAAGTTATGTTATGCTTTTCAAACTGGTCATTGCTAGATGGGATTTAGATTGTTTATATACATACTTACCTCGTATTAGGAAAACCACAAAAATCCTTCGAAAAGGTACATGGCCGCTCTGGGCGAAAAAGTCGGCCTTTTTGATTAGCGTAGCATCCTGCGGTTCCATAAATGCTCGAGACGTTGCATTAATGATTCATACAAACCCCTCTTTTCATGACCTTCATAATCCTGCTATTGTAATTTTAAAGAGGAACTAGAATCAGTATGACCTCTTTCAAGCGTTCTAGACGACCACACCACTATCTATCTCTCCACAACCTGTAGCCTTTTCTTTACTTTCTTCCATCTCTCCTAGGAAAACGGGTTTCACACAAAATCGACTATTAGATCAACTGGTTAATGAGATACTACTAAGTAAACAGGAAGTTTCCTTTCTTTCACTTAATTCCAAATGGAAGTAGCGGTAGGTGATCAAATCGACAGAATTTGAAAGGTACAGCTTGCCAGGGTGGACATCCATTGTTTAGGCCCCATGCTGGAAATAAATATATTCAAGGACATTTCTTCTCTCTGCATTTGTCTGGATCTAAAACGACTGATAATAAGTAATAATGTCGAAATACAAGAAGGAAAGATCGGGATGGGAGTTTCAGGCGTTTGTCGGTTAGTCTATTGAGGTTCATTTAGACTCAGGCTAGACTGCAATGCGGGGAAGGTCGGCGTGCTAGGGACCTGATCCTACGGAGTAAATAATCTGAAGAACCAAGTTAATACACGTGAGTGTCTTCAACGATGAAAGACATTTGCGGTGATGCCACGGGAAGGAACTAGCGCGACCGGCTCACTTGTTGCAAATCCGGATAAGAGCTTCCGTCTCCTAACAACATGAACTCAGAACAAAACAAAAGATGGCTTGACTAACAATGTGGAATTATAGCGTCGTACACGGCCAGTAAGCCATAGTTTATAGGTCTTAACTTGACATTTCAGTTCATTCTCTTCGATTACTAAATGATAGGAGGTAGACCTTGTGCCTTCAAAATTTGAATGAGGAATTCGGATGAAAATTGCCGGAGAGATACTCCTGACAGGCCCCAAAGCTCATGCAAACGTTGCATGCATTCTAATACGACCAATATCCCAGATATTCCTGAGGCAGGCAGTAAGAGCACAATACGAGTCTTCGGCGGTGCTGCGGTGAAGACCCCCTGGTCTGCTGGCGACAGTCAACGAACAGCAGTTGAAGAGGTCTCGAACATCCAGAGGCGGGCTTGGAAGGCGTTTTAGGAAGGTTTGGTTTAAAACTGATGTTGGAAAAGAAGACGAAGGATTTGAAATGAAATCCTAAAACTGTCGGCTGCTAGGAGAATATCGCGATATCCCGTGCCCTCGGGCCAACCCGTATTTCTTGCATGTAGGTAAGCAATCTATTGTGTGTCAGCGATCAGCCTTATCACTATCGGTTTGAGATGATGATTGTCTAACAGGATGACTAAACGCCTACCCTCCTCGTTATTAAACCTTTACACTTCCATACTAAAGATTCAAAGTACTTCTCATATCCTATTGTATAGAATTCTCGCTTAGATATCTCTCAAGGGACTTACTTGTACATCCAAAACTCATTAGCTCCGTAGTTGTTGCTAGCACCGACATAGCCGTCCGCGAAAGAGCCTATACTACCCCCCCACCCCTAAATAAACTCTAGTGCCTGTTTTTTACCAGGGAGTATACAAGGGCAGAGTCTAGGGTTTCTAGGGTGTCTAGCCAGTGAGAAAACGTCTTTACAGTGAGCCTAGGGCTACTGTCAGGATAGAAGGTCTTCTTGAACCTTCTACAGACACCCTTGACTTGATACACAGACTAACTTTTGCTCTGTGTACTTTTTGTACGATTTTGATATAAAAATTGACTGGGTCTTTAAACCACTTAGAAAGTGTACTTTCATCAAACACTGGGGCTGTGGATCCCGCTAGAGTTTAGTTAGGGGGGGGGGGGTACTGTAGTACAAATTGTGGAGTCTACAGGTGTGCATCCTTTAAATTAAAGTCAAGAGGTAGTGCATAGCCACGGGGTACGCATGTATGACAAGTCACAGATTAGATCCCCTAAGCCGCAAGCGAGAAAGAAGCCTAGTTCGCTTCCACCCACTTAATCTAAAACCACGTGTTACGCTGTACTGTATTTCGTCGCGAGGGTACTAGTTTCAAAGACACCACATGTGAAGTTCACTGGCTAGAGGAGTATTTCTCTAGATTTAGAAGTTCTATTGATCAAATCCCGCTTGCCAACAAGAAGTCACTATTGTCGAAGATCGGGCGTAACTATTACCCCAGCGACGAAGTATAATTTTGTCCGGCGTTTCGATGCCGGATTGGGAGGGAAGAGCGACAAAACGGCTCTACGCTTCCGCTAAAGAATCCGCAATCAAGCATACAGCTTCAAGGTACCCGAAATTTTTTAAAGTGTCAAGAGATTAAATGTGTCAGGCGTCTTACTTTAGTAGCTCAACATCCCATCTTGATACCTCACACTTTCCACCTCCTCTGTCCACCCTCTTTCCATCCCTCTTTCTACCCTACTTTTATACTTCCCTCTCCACTTCCACTTCTACTCTCGCTTCCATTTCAACTCTCACTCACGCCTTCATTCCCACCTCCGCCCTCAAAACTTGAGCCAAAACCTACCAACATAAACCCCGCCCATCCAACCACCAGACTTACCCAGCACACGTAAAATAATCTAGATAACTTAGCTCAATGAAAGACCCACCTATCGCAGACTGAAATATCTTTCCTTTCCAATCCCTTTCAACTTCATTCATTACTCAACTATTTACCGAACCCAATATACCCTAGCCACCCACCATTCCAAACTACACAACGGTACTACTTCCTAGATCTTAAACCCTACACCCAAAGTACTATATTATACGTCCTAAACTGTATGTATGTGCATTCATAGCCACTTCTTTCTTTCTTTGTTTCTTACTCCCTACATACAAAACCACAATCACAATGCCAAAACCGTTCCACCCCTACCCTCCCCCTCACTAGCCCTAATCCACAGCCTACAGTCAGTCTGTGAACGTAGTTGCTTGTTTCTCCGTTCTTGCTTCGGACTCGTTCGCATCATCTGGTATCCCGAATGAAATAAACGCCTTGTTTCCCATTCCCTCCCTTCCTCTTGTTTGCCTTCTGGCACGAAGAGGAAAGAGAAGTTCCGTATGACGCCCGTACTCCGACATTCTGATATAAACACATAAATTCCCCTCCCATGCCCGTCCCAAAAGAAAGGAAAAAGGATGGTAATATCCATCCATTCCATGCATTGCAATATACACTCTCCACTCCCATTCCCCACCCTCATCATTCTCTTCACCACTGCTCCTCTCTCCTGCTCAAAAGTTCCACTTCTTCGCCCCCGATTTCTGCGGCGAATGATTAATGCTAACTCGACTGGCAGGCCTCGCTCCACCCCCCACCCGACTACCAGGCCTCACAGGCGTTGCCGCGGCCGGCCTCGACACAAAGTCCTCCTCATCCACCATCTCCACCTCCACCTTCGACCCCAGCGCCTCTTTGCCCTCCCTAATCATATCCCTAAGCTGCTTATCCAACCGACTCAAACTCTCATCTGCCTCCCTCTCCTCTCTCCTCTTCTTCGCCGCCCACGACCTCGCCTCCTTCGCAGCTGGGCTCTCCACCACCCCGCTACCTCCACCTGCAACTGAACCAAGCCCATTCTTGCTTGGCGTCCCGGTACTGACTTTGGGGAAGCGGGATACAGAAGCAGAAGCGCGAGGGCTGGCAAACGAAGCTCCCTTGTTCGCATTTAGGTTTGGCGAGCCTGCATGCGATCCCCGATGATTGTTGGTACTCAGACTGGGCGATCCCGTATGGCCGACCCGGGAAGCGGCTGCACGTCGTAACATAGGATTACTCGCTCTCGACACCGGTCTTGCTAACCCCGCCCCCCCGGTGACAATACTCCTCCTACCCGTTGAACTTGCAGTCGGCATACTAAACCTCGCTACCCCCCTCGCTGCCGGTGCTTTCGGTGTACGTACCGGCGTGGATGTGCCTTGGGTGATGGTACTAGAAGAGGCAGTGGGCTGAACAACAACCCAATTCCTTTCCATATCCCCATGCTCATTTCTCACATTATGCCCACTAATCTGTCTCCTCTTCGCTGGTCTAACAGGCGGACTCGGCGTCGGGTTGTCCATATATCCATCAATAAAGTCCTCATCTGGGAATTTACCAGGCAATGGTGTTGCATCTCTATCCCCAGCATACTTCTCCGATTCCCAGATATCGTCCGAGGAGTCCGGGGCAAAAGTCGAGACCGATGGATTCGTCGAGTCGGTGACGCTGTATCTAGTTCCACCTCCTGCTTGGAAACCCTTAAACACAGCCCCGCTGCAGAAATTCCATACCTTGCCCACTACGTCTCCAACGACCGAAATTGCCGCCTTCCAGGTTTCGGCGCGTGGACTGGGTGTATATTGGTTATACCTCCTATCCCCCGAGTATCCATCCCCTTCAGCAAACGGCCGACCAAGGTCTCCACCAAGGCTCTTGCGATACCCAACATCGATATTGGCGTACTCATTTTCCGTTTCTTCGTCTTTGGAATGAAGAAGTTGACCAGGCGTATCCAAACCACCCTTGACCTCATACCTCTCACTCACAAACGGCTTCGGAGAACTTGGAATCCAGTCCGAGCTTAAGCCTACCATATCTTCATCCTCCCTCCCATATCCGACCTCGACATAGCTCCCTCTTTGCCCCGGCCCATTCGCTAACATCGGATACCCATTCCCATGCCCATTACTGTAACTATCCCTGCCCGAATTATTATAATCATCTAAAGTCCTTTTCTTAGCTGCATACCCGTTCCGCCCCGCCGCGCCAGCTGACGATAGAGACATCAAAGAGACCGTCGAGCGAGAAAGAATAACAGAGGAGGAAGCGCTGGGCGTCCTCGGCGCGGGCGGTTGAAAGACATTCGATCCCTTCTTCTCGAACCTCGGAGGCTGTGGTGGCTGTTGCGTATGGAAGTTGAATGCGCCGGGCATTGTCGCGCCGGGAGATTTCGTCATGATCTCTCGTCCCATCTATTTGCGTTCATCTGCGTGGTTTGATATTGCACATTCGAGAGGGTATCGCAAACTCGCGGTGTGAGAGCACACTGTATATGTAGGTGGTGCGTTGGAGCTGTGGAGCTGTGCTGTGAATCCAAGGCGCAGCTTGTGTAGCGCTGGCGGTCAATCGCTATCGCGACCGAAGTAAGGCGAGCGTGGGTTGGGTGTGTTGTACAATGAGGCAAAAGATGAAATGCAATCGGTGCGGATCTGCCAGCACGGTATGACGCGCAATGGCGACTCGGTAAGGTACTGTATGAAATGCCTAGTGTCGCGATGATGCTGCCTCGAGAGTCCGCTGATTTGGTTGGGAGTTTTTTGTAATGGTTGCTGTGGTGATTAAGACGTTGGACCCCGCTGAAGTCCACTCAGCAGAATCAAATTGCGTGAGAGAGATTTTGGACGTATGGTTCACGGCACAAGTAGGCGAAGCAAATGAAATCTAATGCAAAATCAATTGTAGTTAAGTAATATAAACGCCAGGTATCGTTTCTATGTACCCATATCATGAGTATCATTAACAAGAACTCCTCCCTCTATGTTCAGAACACCACTTAAGCTCCCACCCAGTCTACGAAAAAATTATTTCTTGTCCGGATTATATGGCCGTCCCTGGGCTAGTCTTGACATCATAATACTCCTTCTGCTGGTCCAATTTTTGTTTCTTCAAAGTGCCATCATCAGTATAGGTCGTGTGCTCCACATCTCCCCAATACTCCTCTCTCTCCTTCAGAATCGTATTCGACCAAGCCTTGACTTCGGGAAGCTCAATACGAGTTGTGACCCAAGAAAACTCTCCAAGATCAATCTTCTTCTTATACATCTTCTCATATTCGAACATCTGAAGAACCAACTCGACCTTATCAACATCATGAACAAACTTCGACTCAAGAGTGACAGCATCCTCGTATTCCTGCCAGACCGCACGGATCTCTGGCCCCGTGACACCGCCATTGACTTTGCCTAGGAGCGCCTTGGTCATCCAGTCCATGGTTGTAGACTCGCGGCGGTTTTTCTCGGACTTTGGGACGCCGTCGACGGGGGTAATGTCTCCAACCAAAGCCTCAGCCATGTCATGGATTAAGGCCATCTTGGTGCAGTGAGGGATGTTGAGTTTAGCAGCCAATTCAGGCGGGGCGAGCATGGTAATCAGAGCCATGCGGTACATATGGTCGCTGATAGATTCTCCACTGCACAGAGGACAGGTTAGCATCAGTCGCAAATGGGTAGCTAGATTTAAAGTAGCTTCAAAACATACTTCAGGATAGTGAAGCGACGCCAGCCCTCACGCTTTGTAGTCTTGAGGAGGTGTAGGACGTGGAAGAATGGAACTGGAGATTCACTGTCGGTTGGTGGGGTGCCGCCGGGGATTTTTGCAGCAACTTCTTCAACGTTCCATTTGGATAGGTTACTGCCAGTGGAGATTGTGTTCTTCCTATCTGCGAGATACAATTAGCACATTGTGTATGACAAGATCCATTGTGCGACAGTGCTAAGCATACTCTCATCGCCATTGTTGGCCAGCTTAACTTCTCCGTTTGCAGACATTTTCTCTGAATTGGTTTTGATGGCAGGATGAATTCGCATGCAAGGCTAAATTGAGTAGGCAAAAGAGAGCGCAGAGCAAGAGAAGGTCGACGAGGCGTTTTATGAAGAAGCCAGACAATTGTTTGTTGCTTCCTCTACTTGCTTTTGAGTCGGGATTCTTGGGACAATCAACAAACCAAAAACATTTTGGAGGGGTGCGGGCGGAAAGCGGGCACTAGGCTTTTAGCGTTGAGGCCTGACAATTAACCGTCCTGTGTATGGTATTGGAATATCACGTTAGCAAAAATAGAACAGGTTAGTCTGGATTTGTGGAAGCGGATTGGATGAGCCCTTGCCAGCTGAAAGCATAACTACTAGGTATTGCCTATTGGTAGGAAAGCTCTTATAGGCAACTTAGCTGATCAGGTAAGGCTAATATTTGAAAGCGTCTTTAACGAATTTATACAATGCAAGTTTATTTATCTATCTACCACATGTGGGTAGAATATGAGTAAGTAGAACAAGGGTTTGAGGTATTCTTCCGCGGTTTTCTCGACTGTATACAAACTGGCAAACAGCCTCTATCTTCCCTTAGTGCCCCTCTCTTATCTGATGGCGTATCAGTAAGGCGTAAACTTGATAACGAAATCCTAGTAAGCTAATGTCTCATCCTACGTAATAAGTCGCAGATCATTGGCCAAGCGTTCATCACTTGCTAACTAGCTAGACCTAGAGTATAACTGATCTTATTCATGACAGCCTCACGGGTTGACACAGTTCCATCTGGTGCTACAAAGAGCGAACGAAACTAGTTTAATGCCATGGCATATTTAGTTCTGCCGCTTCTCTAGGTATATCTTTCTAATTTCTTTGAACCGTACTCTTACTCCCTTTAAATGCAGCTTTTCTAAAATAAATCCCAAGACGTATATCTCGGGTTGCTTAGGCAATTTTCTGCATGTAATAGATGCATTTGGTTACAATCGATGGCCCGGGTCCAGGTGAAATCCCAGCTTTTACGTCCTAAGCTTCTATCTTGCCTTTGCTTTGCATTCCGTACGGAGGTATCTCCAAAGACAACCCCACATCTTTGATCGCACTGCCAAACCCAAGAGCATGGGACCGGTTCCGGGTAGCTCTTGCCGCCGGCTAATCCCACCCTCGGCTATACTCCACGTGATGACGACTGGGATCGCGGATATGAGCCGATCGCCGACTTTCGCAAGCCGCAAGGGTGGCTATCACGGCCACGGCAATAAGGTTTACCCTGCGCGCTCTTTTATCTCAACATCTCATACACACCGCAAGTTATCATCTGACAGGACAGGACAATATCTATATCATCCCCATCTCTATACATACCCCTTTCCATCTTCTCACGCCACTATTGCCTTTCCCTAGCTGAGAGTGCGCTCTTGAGCTAAGCAAGCCTCTTCCATCCCAACGAAGCTGATAAGATACCGTTCGATTCCACCCAACACACCTTTCTTCCTGCTTTTCCCTATATTGTCACGCTCATCTCTATTATCTGATTCCCGATTTCCAAGCTACTATCCTCTCTCTTTTCTCTCCTCTATTTTTAACTTGTCGTCGACAATCATGGCTGATATGAGTGCGATCGGCGCATTGCCCAACGAGGTCTGGCATCCATCCCAAATCCATCCACTTCATTCCAAAGTCAACGACTAATACTAATTGATAGATTCTCAATACAATCCTCTCCCGTTTCTCCACCCTCCAACTCCTCCCTCTTGCCGCTGTCTCCACCCGTTTCCACTCTCTTATCCTCCGTATCCTCCATCACCGTCTCGTTTCTTCCGCCGCCCTCAAAGACCACAAACTGATCCTCGAATGCTTCCACCCTTCCACGAAACTCTCTACTCCGTACCTCCTTTGCGATTACCTTGGCACAAATGATCTCGCCAAGTCTGCTGCTCCGCCAAAAACACTAGGCGATCTATCGCGCTTATATTCCTCCTTCCGCCCGCAAAAGCCCGACTCTAATAAGAAAGTTGTAAGGCGCCATCCTGCGGGCGGGGTTCTACCGGAAAGACATGGATTGGTGGATAAACACGATAACTTTGTCTGCCAAAATATCTATCTAGAAGGCCATGAACTGTTCAATCAGCTATGTGCACAAACCAACCTCGTCAAAGTCGGTCCTCGTCGCGGGTTATTTTTGAGTTGCGTAGGGATTAGCGAGGGTGTTATGCGTATATGGAGGGAATGGCTGGCGTCACAATGCAAACTTGATTTTTCTGCTGGGTTTACGGAGACGGCAGAAGCAGCAGAGGAGAGAATCCTCTGGGCTGATAACGATAAAGCCGTCGGCTTGAAAGTGCGCGTGGTTGAACGACAAGATGAACCTGCTCCAGTTATAGTTCAAGCGGGAGAGGATTTGCCGGTTTCTTATACATTGCAGTATGAAGGTATGATCCCAAATTTTGCTTTTATCAATACAAAATACTAACAGGATTCCGTGACAGAATTGTTGGTCAAGTCGACCCATCTTCTACTCATGGTCGAGAAATCCTTGGACCAGGAAACCCAGCATTCAGGTAAAGCCATCGTAATTGGAACTTGGTAATCTTACCATTGATACGGCCATGATATCCCCTCGTGAGAGTCGAAACTGGACGGGAGAAATCAGATACATCATGGCCATATACCTTCAAGACCACGAACAAGTGAACGCGAGCCACGAGACCAGGACCCTTTCTAGGACCTATTTATAAGAAAATCTGGAATTTTTGCTTACCATATGCCTATAGAAATGCTTTGCGGATTGGATTGCCAGTTTGTGGTTGACGTTGATGTGCAGAATACACCTTTCTGGACTACGGATATAGAGGTGTTTGGGATGAATGTTCATATGGCTCACTCAAGTTGACTATTAGACCTGGTGTTGAACATGCTTGTCTAGTTGCTTTAGAGGTCAGGTATGCGTTTTAATTAAACGCACATATATAAGATATTTGGTTGGATGAATGCTTCAGGTGCGTTGGAAATAGTCTCGGGAATAGCTCTCGAAGCACTAGAAACCCCGCATAGGAAAGTCGAATTGCCAACCAACGCGGACTTGTCTTCATCCCCAAAGGCCCTCTAGGACTCCGAAAAGCCATTTTAAAGTTTCCCGGTGTATCTATTGTTGATTGAATCCAGCCACATCGTCAATTAACTTCCACTACTTTATCAATAGATCCCTTGATAACACTGAAGTACTTAAGTTCACACTCTAACACCCCTTCCTTTCCCTTTTCACATGCAAGCGGGAGCTAGAAAGCATAATTAATTATCACACCACGCCACCTCTGATAACGACAACTCTAGCCTCCAGCCTCTAATATGCATCTCGGTTAATCGATCCCGTTGAACGACCCTAAAATTCCCGAGTGCCCTCTTCGGGACCTTTTCTTCAGCTTTATACCCTTTTATATCTATCTTGTTTATATTATTTTGATTACCCTCATAGCTCGGAATATATATCTTCCAGCCTCAGCCCTAGATCCCCAACTCGGAAGACACGGTCTGTCGGTCAGCACTTTCCGTTGCGTCGTCCACAAACGCCTTTCCCGCTTCGAACCTTGGATTTGGTAGTATCGATCGCGGGGCTGAAGGTCTCTGCTATGTATGTCACTAATGCTTCTTTCGGATAAGCTTCAGGGCTAGACGGTGAAAGCAACTCTGAAGACCATCTGGAATTATACGTATCAAAATCGATAAGCACCTCGGATGCGCGGTGTAATAAGACCCTTCTTAGATGAGGAATTAAATTACGAGACACATGCTATCTAAAAGGGGTATCTCAGGATCTATCGAATTGAATGAAATACAAATGAAAACGCCGTATACACATACACATATATATGCTTCTCTCAAACACAACACATCACAATTCTTCTCTCGCAATGCCATATCCGCCTTTCCCACCAACCTCCACCATCTTCCTCCTAATCTCAGGGTCCTGCTCCAAAACCTGCCACGTCTGCACCAGGCTCGGCCACCACCACCTCTTGATCGCATCAAGCACCAGATCGCAGACGATCAGGACAGCCGTGGTTGCGACTAGGACCGCCCACCAAGCTAGATTCTTTCCGAAATCGTCGGTGAAGGCTTGTTTGACGGAGAAGGAAGGGTTGGGAGAGTATATTGCTGAGAGGAGGAGGTTCCAGATCCACCAGCCGGCGATGGTGATGATGCATCCAACGAGGGGTATCCAGGTCTTGTAGTGATAGTCGAGAATCCTGATGGGAATTAGTAAATCTCGAGGAAGGCGAGAGAAAGAAGTGACATACAGCAATTTAATGTTGATAAATACCACGCACACCGAAAAAGCCAAATCTCCAATCGCAAAAAGACCCTGATCGGTTGTAAATAGCGCAACACCATAGAGCCCATAGACCATGAAGTATATAATCTGAGACTGTACCCCCGCCATCACCATCCACAATCCATATTTCCTCAAATTGAAGCCCCCGCAATTCTGCCCGTAGGAATACAGCTCCGGAACAGCAAGCAATGTCTCCGCGCTCAAATCCTGCTCGAATATACCCGGCAGCATGACGCATAAACTCGTCATCAGCGTATTCCAAACTATCAAACTGTCGTTCTCGTAGAAACTTGTACCCGTGTAGCCATTCCATCGCTGATACATGACTTGAATGCAGTAAAATAGCATTTCCTTCCAAAATGTCCAGAGGATGCTTTTGCTAGTGCGATCGTAGTTCCAGTGCCCGTGGACGAGTAGGAGGCGTTGGAGATAGCGGAATTGAGCGATAGAATAGTCTGCTACACGAGCTGCTTGGAGGCCTTCTTTGCCAGAGATTCCGACACCGACGTGGGCTTCTTGAATCATGGAGACATCATTGCCACCATCGCCGATGGCGAGAGTTATGTTGTTGGGGAGTTTCTGGCGAATAGTCTTCACCATGGTGGCTTTCTGGGATGGGGAAGCTCGGCAGCATATCACGGAGTCGACAGCGAGAAGTAGTTGGTAGAATGATGTAAATAATTCTTCATCGCCTTCAATTGCAACGAATGTTTGCCCATCGACTACAACAACGGTGTGTCGACCCCCAGCTGACTCCCGAAGAGCCATAAATATTTGATCGCCAAGATTGCCTTTCTCATGCTGTAGAATAACGGTCTTGGAATAGTGTTTACAGATCTGTGCAGCGTGAGCAATGTTGATCGCTGTCTCTCGTTTATCGCCAGTTAGCATCCAGATTTTAATGTTGACTTTCTGCAATTTCTCAATAGTCTCTGGAACCCCTTGTTGAAGCTTGTCTTCGATGGCTGTAGCGCCAGCTAGCTCAAGGTCCCGTTCGATAAGCTCTCCTGCTGACTCAATCATGGCTTGACGATTAACGAGACTGGTTGTCGCCCGGTGATATGTTTCGGCCCAAGTTTTGTATTCATCATCTTCAATGAAGCGATATGCATAAACCAGGGTCCGGAGACCTTCGGAAGCAAAGTCGTCGATGTGCTGGAGACAATGCTCAAATATTTCAGTGTCATCGAGTACAGCAGAGAAATTGTCAGAAGGCATGTTTCCTTGCATTGATCTCCTCGTCGCATCGGAAGGATGAAGCAAGAATCTTTCCCTAGCTCCCGTGGACCTACGAGGGAGGTTCGGCCTTCTACCACGATCATAAGTGTTCGAATTCCTGCCTTCGGATAAACGATCCATCTCGACGCTACCCCTGCTGTTTCGTCCACGGCTGATGCTCCTTCTTATCATATTAGGAATGCTCAGGGACAAACTTGGTCTCTGAAACCCATCCATCGATGTCATATCTCTGCTCTTTCGAACCATTGCTTCCTGAGCATCCTCTAGTTTTAGCTTATCATTTCGCCGCTTGACTTGTGCTGCTTTCTGTAGTGCAGTTGCATCTAATTTGAGTCTCGACATCACCACAGAATCTGCTCCCTTGCAGAAAATACAAATTCTGCCGTCTGGAAACCTGACGATGATGGACATCCGTTTCCTTTTGCTGCTAAACTCAATGATGTCGAGGACTTCGTAAGTTTCTTGAACAGGTGAGGCCGAGGTAGGAGAAATCAACAAGGTGATTGAGTTGGTGAGCCTATCAACAAGGAGGAACCCCATCTCCTGGGCAGCTTCCACTAAAGCAAGCTCGTCAGGAGATGCTGCCTGAAAGCCAATCTCTCCATCTTTATGGAGTTCCGGGAAGCATGTATGACAAAGGGCCAGAGACAAGACGAAAAGTCGTACTCTGCGAGAGAGCTCACTATTAGGATTGTTCTGCAGATTCTGTAATAGCTCATATGTAGTTGAGCGCATTTGAAAGCTTTCCGTCGTCATGCTCCGACCTAGCAGTTGTGACAGATTTTGACCTGTTTGAAAAGGCTTTGGAGAGTGAGGATTAATTGGTGATGTCGAGGAAACGGCAGATATTGTGGCAGATCGATCGCTGGTTTCTTGTTGAATTGGCTGATATGACACCTCCTTGGCTAGGTCTGAGCCATGCTCATTGCTGAGCTTTACAGCCCCCCCAACTTTCTCAATATTATGCTGGTAGGCTATCCCAGCAACACTCATCTTCCTGAAACGCATCACATTCTCTGTCAAAGTACCCGTTTTGTCCGAAAATATATAGCTGACTTGACCGAGATTCTCGAAGATTGTTTGCGTGTTTGAAACCATCGGCGTATCTGAGATAGGGTCGTACATCTCGATGTCATGTAGTAGTAAGAATTGACAAAGCTTGACAATCTCGAGACTTACATAAAGAGCGAGCGGAATCAGGTTGTTATATGCGATGGCAAAGGCGATGAAAATATCCTCGAAAGGCAAATGTGCCCCCTTCAAGTACCATGCGTGGTTCTCAACTACTTTCGTCCAAACTATGTACCCCATGCTACAACCAATAGAGAGAAGGATGACAAACACCGACAAGAGAATTACGACTTTATTAGTGATCTTCTGCATCGCAGGTGCTTTGGCTTTGGGATTGCTGCTAGCATTCATCCGGATCTTGCACTCTTCCCCTGTATTGATAACAATACCTATAGCTCGAGCCGTGTTCCGTAAAGTGCTGCCTCGATACACAACATTGTTCGATGTGAGAGGGGCTGTCTCACCGTCCACAGACACCTTGCCATTGAACTCATACAGATCAAGGTTGGGATCTTCGACAGCGAATTGGGCCTTGCAATTGGAGAGATCATGTAAATTTGAGCAACGCTTAGCAAGAAGAGTGGGTGGCTGTCTGCTTTTGAGGTTGGTTTCACCGTCGAGGGCCATGGTTTCGATGTACGCACATCCATTCCGGCCATTGACATGGAGGAGCACGACGTCTGCAGGGAATTGTTCGTTCCGATCTATTCGGAGGATGTCACCAACTTTCAGTTGGATCCATTTGATAGAAGCCCAAGGACTTGGATCGGAATCGTACTCTAACGCGAGTGACGTGTCAGAGCTAAGTTCCTTTTCCGGTATCATGGATGTAGCTCCAATCAGAGGTCTTTCTTTTCTTCTGAAAACATTCTTGATCTTCTTCAAGCTGCTCTGCGCAATATCCCCGAATGCCTGCGCTTGGCCATCGACGCCGCCAGGACGATAGCCATAGAGAACACGTGCCAGCCGTCTGTTTTCTGCCTTGTCTAGTCGGTAACGGCGGAAGTCGTCAATTCCCTCTCGTACAATGCATAACAAAAGAAAGAAAACAAGAGGGAGAATGGTGGTGTAGGTTCCCGTAGTACTCAGCCCGGGTATCAATTGCAAGATGCCCATGATGAGAAAGTAGAAGTTGGCAGCCTTGGTAAATTGGAACCATAGCTGACATGGGATGAAGCTCCAGATAGTGTATCGACTGGATCGTATGGTGTTATCGATATATGGGTACCCGTTCCTCTCGTCAATAAGAGGGATATCTCTTGCGGCATCGAGAGTGATATGGCGGCCGTCCTGTGTCGGGGCAAGTTCACTTTGCCTGAAGATTCCGCGTAGTACGTACTCTTTGTACCACAAGTTGGTCCGTTTTACAACAATGTCTCTACACCTCTGCATCCACGAACTAGAGTTTTTGACCTCTCTATCATGGGTATCAGACGGCATGCTTCTGTCGGCATCTTTGTCCTGGCTCCCAAGTTCAGAATCCAGATCCACCAGATTCGTTTCCAGAGGCTTTTTGTCGAACGTCGACTGTTTCTTCTCATAATCCCCAGCTTTCAAGGGTGAACCATTGCCAGCCCGGAATTCCACGTCGCGGTACTCATTGGACTCGCTCTCCAGGGGAATGTGAGAACGGCCTCCAGCTCTTTCAATCACGATACTCGGGTTTCTTGAAACTTCCACGGGCAGACGACTTCGACCGTGTTCACCAGATGGTGATATCGTACCCAGTCCTCTCTCCGGAGAACCCGTGCCCCGTCCAGCCCGGTCTCCCTCATCCATCGTAACGCTTTGATACCAGGTTGCCAGCACGCGTCCTCATATTCCCGCGTCATTGAGAATGGCGATATGTATTCCCGAGAGGCGCTGCATTTGCCAGTATATGAAAATGCATGGCCGGATGGACAATTGACGAAGTATTTGAGAGTAAGCTACCGATATTGAAAAGTTGGTCTCGTAATCAATCCTCCGGTGGAGTTGGCTGTGGGTACTCGGGCCTGGCATGGACCAATCATTTGGGGTTGAATTACGGTAACCGGGAATTGCCTTCGGGTTACCGTCGGCCCGCGAGCCGATATACAGGCCCCACATATTCACAGGAGAAGTAGCAGTAAGCGACGGCGAGTCTCAGGAAGAACACTTCAAAACAAATAATTCATTTCCAATAACAATCGCCTTTGCGCCTAACGCCTTCCCTATCCTTACACAACTTCTATAGATCTACATCTCAGCCATTAGCTCGAGTAACATTCTCAAGCTCAAGAGCTCTAACAAGCAGGGCCGGTGTTTGCAACTTTCTTAGCCGCATCATTCATCTTCTTGGTCCAGTTTGTAAGGGTGGGCGTCTCGTTCTTCCCTAATCTCAAAATTGCTGACGGGTTTGGCTTCCGCTTCAGCGAAAGCCTCTCGTTTCTACCATGGCATCGTTAGGAGCGGCCAGACTTCGAGCTGCGATGAAGTTAGGGAGGATAAATGCCGCTGCGGCAATGAGTTTGAGAGAGAACTGCATAACTGCTGAGTTCGTTGGCTTGCTTTTTCTAAAAAAAATATTGGAAAGGCCAGTATTCTTTGAGCTGCTGTGTTGATGAGATGAGATCGGGTGTGTGAGTTGATGAATTAATAATCTAGAAATTGTATCTTCTTTATGACTTTTTGTTGTTCTCGTACATAGCTCCAGGAGATTATTCCGGTCGTTCTCGACTCCAAATCTTGTAAAATAGCCATTGCAGGATCCTAACTTCTGGCTAAGTAAAGGATCAGGAGCACGGTGAAGTGTTCTTCTCGTAGACAACGCTAATTATCTTGGCGAAGGATTCTTTAGTACCCTTTCTAAGAATAAAAAAAGAAGTATACAGACTTCATTCCTCATCAGCCCCTCGCCTCGTCCTCAGCTCTATAAACTTCAAGATAGTACTTACATAGGCCCAACTTCTAGCCAAGTAAGAATCATGAACAGAATGTCACTTTTCCCCTATAAACGAACCCTATTATCCTAGCCAAGGATTTTTCAGTAGCATTTCTAAGAACAAAGAGAAAACATGCAAATCCCATTCCTAACTAGCTCCTCGCCTCGCCCTCAACTCCATATTCTCTAAACTCGTTATCACACGAGCCCAACTTCTAAGTAAAATACCAAGAACAGGGTTACATAATTCTCCTCCAAACGAGGTCTATTACCTTAGCCACGGGTGTATTAGTAACTTTTCTAGGAATAAAGACAAAATATACGGACGCTATTCCTAACAAGCCTTCGCCGCATGGCCAAAAACTCGCCAGATGACCCTACACGGACTCTAGGGCCAGCTCTGCTCTTGAGGAGATTTTTCGAACGGCGGCTAGGCGCCCCTCAGTAAGCTCTAATACTGCTCGCGATCTCTAAAGGGTTGGCGTTCATCACGTGATGATAAAGATTGAGCAGTCGGTGGGACGAGAATGAGCGATGTATAATAGATGGTTAAGCCATCAGCCTCCTAACATCAATAGCAGCGACCAAGACTCCAACAGTGGTGTGCCAAGAGAGACACAGATTTGGGTAAATCTACCTCTCCGGTTCGGGAATCCCACGATACTTGTTGAGTTGACCTGCTGGACCTACTCGCAATGCATGCCCTATTCAGGATTCCAGAGATGGTTGCCGCCATTCTCGTGCTAGGCACCTTTGAGCCTGCCTTCCTCCAAAACTGTCTCAAAGTCAATCGCATGTTCTCGAAAGAGGTTATACGCATCGTGTGGGGCAGATGTGGAACTGGATTTCCTATCCGTAAATCTGGCAACAGAGAGCCTACAGTGCATGCCCTGGCCAATATCGCCGCCCGCGACATGTCGCGTGCTCAGTACTATGCCAACTATATTCGTCAGCTTCGCTTTGTTCGCAGCCAAGAGGACTGGCCGAGGATCACAGAAGGCGAGCAATGGCATGACTATTTACAGAAGCTGCATTTTCCTATTCTTGAATCCTTCACAAGCAATGGGTGCACAGAGGATGATTCAGAACTTGATGAATTCAAAACAAAAGAACCGTTTTATGACTTCACCTTCTCTCATCGCGTTGGGCTGTTCTGGCATGTACTCAGAAGTAGCCCGAAGCTGAAAACTATCGACTTGGCTTTGGACGAACCAGATTCCTTCGAGAGTGTAGAAGAAGAAGCTATTGCATTCATCAAGTCTACGCCGGAATTATCTTCCCTTTCTCTTCTTTTCGTTTATCACGACGGGAAGAATGTATCCAACAATACTTGGCCACCAGGCGTTCTCAACTCCTTAGCTACGCTTCCTGCCTTCCGCAAGCTTCGGGGCCAGAATTTGAATGCAAAGTTTCTGCAGAATCTTCCGGAGGCCTCCTTTTCAGCTCTGAAACAACTTGTTACAGGATACGCTGGCTCCATAGCTGTACTACCATCACTAGTCCCCCATCTTTCAGTATTAGAACTAGAGTTATCAGTACCAATCAATGAAGGATTGGGTAGACTTGCCGACCTTTCCTGTTTGACGTACTTGGATCTCACATTTGCCGAGCACAGCTCTTTTTCTGGAGCAGATTTGATTGCACTCGCCCATGGATGTCCCCATCTCACAACAGTAAATCTTCCTTCTGCCTCTGTGCTCCGCATGGAGGATCCTTGTCCGCGCGGCGAAAACATCGATGATGCAACTATTGAAGCATTCGCACGCGCTCTACCTAATCTCAGCACGTTCTGCATCGCCCTTGAAGATCGCTCAGCACTTACTCAACTGGCTATTATATCTCTGGCGCGCCACTGTCCAGCGCTCGGCTATTTCCATATCACAGCCAATGTTTCAATGCCTCGTCTGATTGAGGGTCTCATGGAAATCGGAGATGTTCCGTTGAGATCCATGGTGTATATGCGGTTCTATCTTCCCGAGAACGTTGAACACACGTATGAAGATACCGGCGAGCTCGCTGAGCTATTGGTCCGTAGGCTGGCGCCGGGACTCTGCGAGCTCCAAATCAATGAGGGAAGTGAGAGTGACATTGAATTACAGGATTTGGTTGAGGACTTATTAGCCGTGCCTTGGTCCTATTAGCGCCTGCTAGTAGAGTAAAGATGGCAACTGAGGGGTGGTTTAAAGAAAGGGAGGGGGACGCAGGCAGGGAAGCAGATGCGGTATGAATTGTTGGGGGTTTGATAGTAGCATATGAAAACCCGTAGAGGCTCAATAAGGCTCCAAATGCCTTAAAAGATCGAAGGTTCTGAGAAGCCAGGGAGTATGAAGCGGCTACATGAGAATACGGTAGTTAGTACTTGATAGGAGTTTCATGCTTAATCCTTTTCAATCAAGTGAGATTTTTAAATCAGGCATTCTAACATGAAGATACTCTAATTCTGCACCTGTATACAGTCCACAGCCTTACCTGAAGCTCTTCATACTAGCGTAAGTGTTCTCGCAGTTCGGCTAAGCATCACAGCCGTGATCTGTCTTCAACTAACTATAAAAAATGGATTTTGAAGTTAATGAATAAGAACCTATTCCGTTATATTAAACGGTTACTTATTATCTAAATAATCAACTATGAGATAAACTTCAAATCTAGCATTCGAAAACAAATTTTGTGTTTTATTCTTTCTCTCTTTCCTACATTGCTTGTTTTTTCTAAAGTACTGAACAAAAAATATCATGATGTAATAGAGGCTTAATTATTAGTGCATTTTCTAAAGCCGCGAAATTCGGAAAAATAATAGCGGAGAGCTTTTATAATCCATCGGATTCGTACTTATTTTCGCTCTAGGCAACGGTCACGATTGTCTCGAGACTCCATATCCGGCAATGAAACTACGTCTGTACCTTGCGTAGACCCTTGGAGCCTGTCCCGTGTAAATGTAAATGCCCCTTATCTCAAGAAAAAGCTGGCGGATTTAGCAAGGCTAGATTTCGGCCGCAACGGCTGGCTCGGAAATTTGATGGTAGGGTTATCATATTCTCAAATACGATATGCGAACTTACAATGCGATATGCGAGCTTACAACCCGACATGCGAACTCCAAATAAAGAACAAATTTTTGCTTGCCAAGAATGGTCGGTTCTTCTCATAGGTATAGTGGGGGTACGAGAGTCCGAGGTTGGAGCCAGTAGCCAATGATTTTGCACATTTGACGCAATAATAAACATACACTTGCCAAATCCCCCCTTTGTGGCTATGCCTTCGTTTGATACCATTCTGGTTCTGAAGGACATGGAGACGTGTTATAAGGATTTATTTGTTTTAATTCATTGAATCTCCTTTCTTCTGTTATGCGTCGTTTTAACCTTTCTTTTTATTAATGCTCCTCCCCAGACGACAATCTCCTTCTTCGTCACTCATTTATTCTACGTCTGTCTTGCTTATGAGCGTATTCATTTTTTTTAAAGGTATTCCGCAGCGCAAAGTCTCTAGACACTCAATCATCCCCGCAATTGCATTTACAAACTTCACTTCTCTTGCCGCCATCAGGTCTAGATCTTTGCTATATTTTACTGCGCAGTCTATGCTGAGCAGAATTCCTAGCTATGGCTACAACAACCGATAACAATGGGATCTATCTCTACAAGCCGAGCAGTATAGCCTGCATAGTGGCAGCAATTTTGTTCGGTGGGAGTACATCGTACCATATACTCCAAATGGTGCGGAAAAAGACTTGGTTTTACACGCCTATGATTGTTGGGGGTACCAGTTAGTTGATCTATTTTTTCAGATTTTTCAGTAACTGACTAATCGTCTCTAGTGATGACCTTCGGTTACATTTTCAGATATTTATCCGTCAAGAACACGTCCTCGATAATGCTCTATGCTGTTCAATCCCTGTTCATCATCCTCCCTCCCTCTCTCTACGCTGCTACCATCTACATGATATACGGTCGAATCGCGGTCTTTGTAAATGCTCCCGACGCATCTATCATTCGTTCATCTCGAGTCACGAAGATCTTTGTCACTGGTGACGTGATTTCGTTTTGTATGCAAGCCGGAGGTGGAGGACTGATGGCTCAAGCTAGCATGGCAGATATGGGAGAAAACGTTATGCTCATCGGTCTGTTCGCTCAGCTGGTATTCTTCGGCTTCTTTCTCTTTGTTTCCCTCGTATTTTGGAAACGGATGCGTTCTTCGCCTGCGAGATACACCATTCCCAGCTACGGTAAGCGCAGTTGGATTACCTTGCTGAAGCTCCTATTCACCGCCGCGGCAATCATTATCTTGAGGTGCATTTTCAGAATCATCGAGTCCAGTCAAGGGCGTGAAGGATACCTGGCTAGCCTTGAGGCCTATATGTACGTTTTCGACGCAGTACCTATGTTTTTGGTACAGGCTATGTTCCATTTTGTCCATGCTAGCGATGTTTTTCCCCGCAATTTTGGGATGGAGAAGCTAGCAGATAACGACAGCGAGACAAATATCGGTCTGCGAGATAGAACCTAGCTGCAGGGCTTGCCAGATGATGTCAACGCTGGACATGGCCGCGAAGGAGTGGACGGCGAGGTTGGCGTACAACTAAGGGTATTGAACACAAACCACAGTTTTGACGCATCTGATATCGTAGATCTTTACATAGACAGAAATCAATCTTCTTGGTAAGCTCGCTTTCTAGGATTAGCATTTGAGAATCGTTTTAGGAAAGAAGATAGGCATCTGTTAGCGACTCCCGTGGTGGTAGATCTAATTTGATATCATGAGTCTACTATTAATGAAGTTATATGGGGCTAAATCATTTGAAATATATATGGTCTCACTCTCCTTGTCGAGTTAGAGCATATCAAGCCCATATTCCAACACATACATTGTAAGTTCTCATCCTCAATTGATTGGGCCCTACATAAAATATTCAAAAGAGTCTCTCAATTACTACAGTAATTCAATCCACCTTTCAAATTTAGAGACTGTCTTTAATTGTAACAGTTTAACAGTAAATTTATCCCCTTCGGAAAGCAGCCTTATGTGCCACGACGCCTTTTACAGCAGCAAGCGAAGCAGGTGAATTTAAGTAAGCCAACAATTAATACCTCGGGAAATGATGCGAATCGATACCTAAGGCTCTATCTAATACTGTTTCACCAGCTTCAGCCTACTTGAACGGATTTGGACCTTCTAATTGCTTAGTCCGCTCCACAAGGCATGAAAATCCTGATTGCAACTTCCGTCTGGCAGGTGAATGAAAAAGGGGTAAAATCTCATCAGTCTTATATTGAAGCGGCTGCTACAATGGACTGGTGGGGCTGTAGGTACGAGAAGTACGATATCATAGGCAGTTATTCGCACTTCGTATATCGCATACTGACCGCCTAGTTGACCCACTCGAGTTAGGTACCTGAGACACCCACACTTCAGCCCTATCCGATTAGTCTCAGCCCTGTCCAAAAATCCAAAATACTTCGTAAAGCTCGCAATGGCGGTCCCAAGTCTCGGTATTTTAGGGCCCGAATCATAGAAACTATATTTTCTAAGCTGCAACAAGGCCAAGTCTACGTCCCAGTCAAATCCCTTTAATCTCACAGATGACGACCGCGCACCAACACGCGCACCAACAGGCAGCCAGTTGAGTGCGAAACCAATAGCAAGCACTGGCGCTTAGACTGCCATTGTCATGGCTGCTGCCTCAGCTGCAAGGGAGTTTAGCCTTTGAGTTAGATTTAGCTCTCGAGATTTGTGTTAGAAAGCTACCATTACACTGTCTAGGACTCTAGAAGCTGTACCATAGGCTTTTCTCGTCTGTATAGAACCCTTCAAAAACGAGTTTCAAATGATGGAGAGGCTTAGTTGACTTGAATATTATCGAGAGAGTTGCAATGTAGACAGTTGCCTCGATGACGCTGCTTCTGCCATGATAGAATTTTCAATATCGACGTTCATGGATTCCTAGTAAATAACAATTGAATGTAAGATACACATGAATTTAGATATTTATAGTCGCATGTAGAGTGAGATGAAGTTAGTGTATGGATACATTTTGCAAGCCGATAATTAACTTGTCATTCAACATTGAAAGGTCATCAAATATTTAGGTATACATTGGAGAATAGCTCTCATCTAAAAAATAATCAATCCATTACTTGAGAGATTCAAAGGAACACAGCTCAATCAGATTGTGTTCATTTATTTCAGTACCCGAGTTAGTCCACAAAAAAAGAAGTCTTGTGGCTTGTTGAATATTATATTCTACTACATGCATACACCTAAAGCTATTGTTGAACTAAAAGTGAATCCATAATTGCTCTCGATTTATGTTGGTATATAAGCACTCTTAAATGGTCCAATCACGTGTCCTTTTTCTCAACAGCTATATAGCTTTTTCCGGTAATATTCTCTGCTAAGCCACCTCTACATTCTCTCTGACCACAGACTTCTCAGCGCCGATACTAGCTAATTTTATTGCAAACAAAAGCCAACAAAAATACTGTACAAGGCGAATGCGCCAACTTCTTTGGGCTTGTTAAGAATCCAAAATATTTAGTCTTGCGCTTCTGCGGCCTGAGGCTACAAGGCTATAATTTGGCTTCTGCTGGATGGCACTAAGCCTCTTAAGGCTCAAGCACCAACTGAGCTAAACGACAACCACCGACGACAACTCAAGAAGACCAATACGTAATCCAGCTAACAACAAAGAAACATCGAAGTCCTCCTACCTTTATAAGTGGCTAGAATGATATCGTTGTGGAATGCCTTCAGAGGGCTTATGGTAGCCCCCCGAACTGACGCCGATGTCGAGGTAGAGGAGCCAACTACATCGCAACTACTTCGCCTCCCATCAGAAATAATCCTCTTAGTAGCAAGCCAACTTCCAACGCCATCAGCCGCTTGCCTTGCTCTTTGTAGTCGTCGTTTAAATCATATACTTGGATCCGGGTCATGGAGGTCTTTACAAATTGAGGCACCTGACGTTCTACTCGGATTTCTGTTATTGCTAGCGAAAGACCTTCCTCAATACTTCGTATGCCGGGAATGTACTTGCCTTCATCCAATGAGGGCAATTAAGTGGCCCCGGCAAATTTCATACCGCTTCGGCCCTCGTTGTATCCGGCAGTGCTTCAGCTATTATCATCTATACATGTCACGATATCGGATATATTTCCCTCATATCCGCTTAGCAATGAAGCAGTACCATCACGACACTGATATTGGATTTCCTCTTGAGGCGTTTCGACATCTAGAGGTTATACAAGATCAACAGAAAACCACTCTGTTATCTGTCGATGCTCAGATTCTCTCTAATGAATTTCTAATGAGGTCTCAGACATGGATCCTGCTCCCTTGGAGCCAGCGCGACAAATTCATTGACGAGTTAGCTGAGGTTTTGTTATCGAATAGTGTCTGTATACATACACAACTAGGACCTTCGAAGAGAAGCCTAGTATCAGATCTAGTGAAATCTAGACTTGGCCAGCTAGAGGCTCAAGAGAAGTGTCGTCCACAAACATTGCACTGTCTTTATTGTTGGATAGACTACACGCTAGACGCGGTGGACTTTGGAGAGAGGATATTTGCGATAGTTATTACAAGATGGATCAATCTAGGTGCTGGCCTGGACTCTGCAGATCCGAAATGGCAAAGTCATATCACTATACGCATGGATAGAGGCGTTCATCACTCGCATTCCCCAGGAGACATTCGAACAGGCTTCGAACGCGAGGCAAAAGTGTCAGTGGCAGATCTCGCTACTGATAATAAACAGAAGCTATTCGCGAAGAGAAAAACTCGACTAGTTTATCGAGGGCCGGATGGTCTTGTCTGGAAGTGGGATTCCAACGATTCGTGCCGTTGGTATCTGGCCCCGTCAGGACCACCTCAAAGGAGCTTCCTGGAATTTTTGAGAGGCAGCCCGTAGGCATGGGCGGATGACAATTCTCTTGTAGCTAGAGGTATATTTAAGAGTATACTTCGGTTAAGGATTGGGTGAGGATGGGACATGGGCAACTCAACTAGTGCACACCAAATTCTGGTACTTAAGCTTCTCGCACGTTCATCTGTTTTCTTTTCTCTTCACCTCACTCGAGATTTCCATTGCACGCGCGAAAACTCTCACAACTGCACGCACTCTCCAAATCATTGAGACCTGCGTATAAAGAGGTCTATAAAACACAAATTAATGCCCAACCTTCATAACAGCCTGTCAAATTCCACCACTAAAGCAGCCGAGATGTCCCTAAGGCATTGAAGCCAAACCCGAAGGTCGGTACGAGGGTGGAAGGAAACAATCTGAATTCGAATGAGAAATTTCCGTGCTCTTTAAGACGAAGAGTTCTTCACGATCCATCCTAGGCGCTTGTAGAAAAATACCATACGATTCGTAGTAGGACAATGAAGAAAGTCCGCCGTCTTTCGACAGAGAGCGAGAAAAGCCTCACCCACATACGGATTTGGATTGTAAAGTCCCAGATAGTTGAAAAATTGATGGAGATAGTAGAGGTCAGGGTACGAATGTGAATTCAATAGTAGTTAGAGTGAGAAATATAAGAAGAGTTAGTGAAGTGGACTCAGAATCGATGGAATATGAGGAGGTGGTTTCTCCTCTCAAGAATATCGTAGCTGGAAGTAAAGAGGAGAAATTAGAGTCCGCTTTTTATGTAAAAAGAGAAGGAGCCCAAAGCCCGCAGAACCACAAGCCTAGTTATCTCATGAAAAAGAGGCATTGGTTAGCTTTAGATGAAGAGAGAGCTTAGCAGGGCCCGATAATCTTAGAACCAAAGAATTGCATCGTTAACGCCCAATATGCCTACCTCCCAATCTTCACTTCCCCTCTAGCAACCACTTAAATCCCCCTTCCGCCTTTTTCCGAAATTCCTTTGTAAAGTTTGCCTGCGGAAGCATCCCCCAAAACGCATGCGGCAACCCGCCAAAAACATCAACCTTTGTTTTGACCCCCCATTCCTCCCTCAGCACTTCTTCATAAATCAGGCCCACATCCCTCCATATGTCAGCGCCTGCGATTAAGAAATAAGTTGGTGGGAGGTTAGCATGGCTTTCAAAGAGGAGTGGTGAGCGAATCGTTGAATATGGATCGGGTTTGACGAGGTCTGTGGTAATAATTTAGTCGTGAGTCTAAAAATGGAAAGAGTAACGAACTTGCAGCAAAGTCACTCGCATCTCTGTCAAATAAGGGAGCGTTTTTGTTCTGCTCCCAAGATTTTTCTTTTGCCTTGTACTTCTCGGGAAGAGCAGAGACGATGCAAGGGCCTGGTACTGCTGCCCATACACCCGTGATCGGTGGCTCCAGTTTCTCATCTCGCCAAAGATGGGCAAGGACAAGTGCTGTTGTTGCGCCAGCAGACCTAGTTCCATCAGTGGATATCTCCATAACCAACCGCGAGATGAAGAGACTCACGTTCCGCCAATCACAAAGCCTTTTAAAGGGTTAATCCCATACTGTTCGCAGTTCTCAGCGATCCACTTCACGGCATCATATATGTCCTCATGTGGCCCGGGCCATGGATGCTCAGGACAACATCTTCTTATTGACTCGTCATCAGTTCAATCATTCACTTCAATCGCTTCCTCAACCACATACCTGTAGGAGATAGCCACAGCCTTGCCTCCCAAACTCTTGGCCCACGATCTACAATTGGTCTCTTCGTACTCAATCTTCCCTTGACACCAACCGCCCCCAAAAATCATAACAAGCAACGGCTTCCCTTCCAACTGTCCATCCGAAGCGGCAAGTGGGGAATAGATTCGCGCGAGGTTTGTCGTTCCATCTCGCACTGGGATTTGTATATCTTTTTCACTCACTTCGGGCCAGGGACTCGAGGGTGGGATATCGGAAGTGAGATTGCGGAGGCTCTCGATTGTCGTTTCTGGTGTCACGAGTTTAAAGCCTTTAGGTGAAGGGAGAATCTGCTTCGTGTTAGGGTGTTTCGAAAAGGTTTACGGCGCAATTGGATTTAGGTAGAGCGAGGAAAGATTACTGCTTCAAGTTCCGGATTCAACTTTGAGTAAGAGGCCCAATCCGTGGTGTATGATGTAGCCATATTTGCTTGTTTTTAAAGGGAATATAGGTGATGATCAACGAGAAGTTTAAGATTGAAGATGAGAGAAAGGGCTGAGTTCCCTTGTAACTTCTATCAGTTGAAAGAGTGATATATAAAGTCCTAGAAGGGTTAGTTGCGTAAAGGGTGTGATTGCTAAAGAGAGAGAAATGCCGTCACCTTTGTCAGAAAAGCCAATCACTTGAAATAGGCTGAACGGCAGTCAATGCATATTGTCAGAAAGGACCCGACAAACTGGTGTAATTCTGACAGCATTACTAAGGCATCGTACGACGCTCACTGCCAGAACTTCCTGCGGCGCGGTCGGTCAAAAAGTTTCCCCGCCATCCGCTACAACTGCATTTCGAATCTTCTGTTTTATACAGTAAAATATATAAAAGTTTCACAAAATGAACTCTCCCTAACGCTCTAAGTAGAGTGTCTTCTTCCTAAATACTAATCACCATCCTTTCATCCGCTTAAACCGAGAACTTCCCAAGAATAACCAACTAACCACAAAACAGATCTAAGAGAAGACCATTGTTCAGTACTGATAATTTATGATACCAGACGCGTTGATAAGCCCTAAATTTCAATGGTCCTTGAAACGAGCAATGAGCATGCAGGCATGTGCGCACTGTTCGAGCAGCATTTTTATATGAGAAAAGTTCAAGTACGTAATGAACCTTAGCGTGTCCCATATACACAATTTAAGGGAGTTTACTTTGCATCTGGAAACAAGTGTTTCGTTCTGAAAGGTAGTTGAAATCAGAGTGTGCTTTATCATGTGACCTTTGTGTTATACGAAATTGTACATTAGTACAATAGCTTAAAGGTTGTAACTGAAATACTCAATTATGCCTATGTTTGAAATCAAAAACATTGATCAGCTATATAATTTATATTCTAAAATCCAGTCCGCGAGCCACAATTGGGAATTGATCCAATCCTACCAGTGCTCTCCCTATCTCCTCTTCTATATGCTCGTTTAATCTCAAGTCTGCCTGATGAGCTTCATATCCAGGCAGCGCCGTGATAGGAGTCGCCACGTCTCTTTCTATATGACCTATAACCCACATTAGAGTTATTCTTCAAAAGCTTTTCAAAAGCGAGTACTCGCAAGCCGGAGACAAATCTCGAGTCTTTTAGCTCTCACAACAAAATTACAAGCGTTGTCAAAACCAGGGCAGAGAAAACCCACCATCATGAACAGGCGGCGGAACTTCCAACCAATCCCCCCTCTCAAGCCCGCCCTGAAACTCCAAATCTGATCTCCGATATGGCGGCGGCAAATCCCCCTCCCCCCTTTCGTTATCTGCCCTAACAACGGCCGCTCTATCATTCTCAGCCAACCTCCGTTCCGCCCTTCTCTCCTGCTCTCTCGCAATCTCCCGCGAGTTATCCCACGGATTATCCATATGCTTGTTCCTTCCCAGCCGAATATCGGGTTCGGGCGGAGGTGTAGGACATCGTCCTGTAGATCTCGCTCTCGTAACCGTCCGCCGCGCTCCTCTTACTATTCTTCTATCCATCGTCATAAATAGCGGGCCCGATCCAGCTTCACTTTGCTCTTCCCCTCTCGTTTCATCTTCAGCACGTCTCGTAATCGCCTGTCGTCTTCCCCTCTCTATCCTCCCACTTGCCGTTGTAAATAACTGCACTGTTTCTCCTCCACTTTGATCCCGACCTCTCATTTCATGACCTCTCGCTAAGTTGGAGCCATTCAAAGCTACGACCGGACGTTTTCTCCACCGTCGGCTTCGAGGAGGAGAAGTCGCGGCGCCGGTTTGTTCCTTCTTCTCTTTTGTTTTGGTAAAGGCACAACCGATTGTTAATAAAAATATAAGAATGATGATGATGATGAAGGTTATATCAGGCGGGCTCACTTTGTCTCTGTGGTCGTCTGGGCTTTGGGTCTCCTACGAAAGGCTTGTAGGAGTGTTTGTGGTGTTAAGGAGAGATCTGGTTGCTTTCAAAGTAGGAGGTATGAGGATTGGTGGGTTTTGTGCCTGAAGGGAGTCCGTTGGCGCCATGTTGGCAGTTTTATTTTGGTTGTTAGAGGGATGTTGGGAGGCCAAGAGAGAGGATGCAGAGAAAGGGGAGGGGAAAGTAAGCTCAGGGCCGAATAACTTAAACTTAATTGAGGCTTACATGATGAAAGTTCTCCAGAACAACCCTAGGAAACGCTATAGGTATGGAGGGCAGAATTACCAATATTTCCACGTAGGTACTAAGTAGTTCCCGAGTTAAAGTAAAACCCATTTAATCGGACAAAACTGGATTACTTGGATTTTTTCAAGCATATATGAAGGCGAGTTAAGGTCACGATAATATGATGACGGGGTTTTGACGGGTAACTTTTCTCTACAGCGAGATGAACTCTGTATAGCTAGCGAGCACATGCTCAAACCCCACAACCCAAGACCACACCAATTACCCCCAACACCTTTCTAACTTTCCAACATACACACCTTCTTCGATGACGCAAAACCAAACTCGGAAACCCATCATGAAAAACACCGAATTTCAAGATGCCGAATAGCGACAATTTGCATCGTCATCCTTCCCCATCTACACTCGTTTCGCACTCACTAACTCGGCTATCCAAACCAAGTCGGGAGCTGGCGTTCTAGAATTTGCAACGACGGCTATTCCCACGGCTAGCTGGCTACAGGGCTACAGAACTCCGAACGGCTTAGACGATAAATATATGCGCGTAACAAGAACTAGCATAGAAGTATAAAATGGTTATACATGTACTATCCCCTGCGTGATGGAATAACGGACTGTGGTATGTCACAGGCGGCGCTAGCTGCAACTAACCACAGCAAATCTCTATATAAAATCCGCGACGTGCAACAAAACTTCAAGATTTCAAGATCGTCCTAGTACCTAATCCGTCATAGCAGTTTTCATACTAGTGACGTAATTAATCGGTTAGTTGAAGGATTGAATTCTAGCCTTTTTTGCTTTTCTAGCTTAGATTTGTTTACTAAGTCAGCTTGACACGAAGCGGAGGATGGGGTTCTGTTTTTTGATAGATGGAGACGGAGAGTTGGTTCTTTGATGGAGGAGGATGGAAAGAGGGTGTGGGAGGGGGCTTGCAATTTACAGTGTAGTATTGAGATTGGATAGTGGAATATCTTACAATATAGATGCATATAAAATGGTTGCCGGTCTTAAAGCATGAAATTCAGAGAGGAGAACGGGGGTCGATGCAAGCGAGCTGCTGCTAAGCTAAGGGAATAGCAAGTGTTATGCCGAATTGTCTGATTATTTAAGATGCGTTGATATAAAGCTCGATAAGTTGGGTAGGTGGAGATATGATGCATCTAGTTGCTCGACAATATCATTCAATACCTCTATGTATGCATTCCACCCACTGACCTCAGTAATCCTTCTTGTCCTCTAGCTATATCAAGGAGTTCGTTCCCATCTCTATATGTCTCAGGAACCACCAAACTCCACCGTCGATCTATACTCATACACATAGCTACTAGCAAACCCCACTCAACCATTCGTCCATCCCAGACTCCAACACGCCAATTTCGCACCGTGAAGCCCCATCTCAAGCACAGCCTCTACAAAAGATATAACAAGCCACCCAAACCCCTCACATCCAATACCCATCCTTCCAAATCTCCTTCCGATACCCCTCCGTCAACCTCGTATCCTCCCCAAACCTCTCCTGCCACTGCACAAACCCCCTATCGAGCACATACACCTTTTGCTCCTTGCCCTCCTTGCCCTCCTTCTCCTTGTCGCCCAACAACCTTTCCCTCTCCCGCAGATACCTCAGCGCTGCCGAGGGCCCCCGCACTTCGCATAGCGCGCAGTGGAACACGACCGTGTCTTTATCTTGCAGCTTGCGCACGAGTTCGGGGATCTTGTAGTCGTGGGTTGAGGAGGGGACGTGTTGGGAATACTTTATATGGCCGCCGATGTAATCTACGCTTCTTATCAGCCTGCCTGATTCATCTCTTGCTTTCTGGCTTTTGCAACATGCGGAGGGGAAGAACAGACCGTCATCTCGCACATCGATGATAGCAAGACCCTCGGGCGGTGTCTGCGCATCTAGATTCGCAGGTATATCTGCCAGGAGGAGTTTAGAGAGTTCGGTGGAAGTGATACGAGGAAGATTGGAGATGGAATGATACGCCATTTTGCGCATCAGGTTTTATATAGAGTGTAGATGGAGCTGCGACGTTCATCATCGACATCGTCAAGAAAAACTTGAGGTTGGACAAGATGGCGGGGTTAAAGACCCGGGGTTCTGCCGAGCGACACCACCCTCCATCGAAACTGTGCTCTTTCCTGACAACACAAACATCAATATCTCATTTTCAACACACAGGCCGACCTGGATGAACGAATACCGGTCGCGTGAAGGATGACATTCAGCTCCATTGCTATCTACAGGAAGTGGCAAGTTCAGAATCCATGATCCATCGTGTCGAGGCTGAGCTGAAGCCGCTAGTCTGCTCGCTCCTTGGACGAGACAAGAGGATAACAAACCAAACAAACAAAACCACTCCTCGTCTCAGCTTTACGTTAGCTTTACGCTTGATGCCTCCAACTTCCTTATGGGGCTAGAGCTACACGAGCTTGATTCGAGGAGATAGGAAGAAATGAAGAGTTCCTCGACGGGCTCATTTCGAGTCTAACTCACTTTCTCGACGATGTTTCTTCCAGTGCAGCACAAATGCATTTTGCTATCCGGATCACTTCCCCGCTGGAGCTGCGTGGAATCTTCACAGCTCCCGAGTACTACCTCGATGCAGACGTATTGCATGCAGATGAAGGAGAACCGAAGGACACCTGGCCTAGCGCCAGAGATACTCCTCTTCACCGACTGTATACGCTCGTCCTAGTCCATTTCAGGCCCGGACTCGTTCCTGGCTCTAGACTTGAAAAGGGGAAGGAAGGGGGGGTTGTTGACAAGCCTCATCACATGATCATAACCTATTCCAAATCTATTCACTCCCTCGCTGAGGTTCTCTGGTCAAGGTGCAACTTCCGGCATCTCGCCGATCTTGCACAAAATCGATATCAAATACAGCACCGGTCTCAGGTAAGCCACACCGCCATTCTAAAATGACTTATTAGGGTTATTAAAGATGCAGAAGAGCTTGCATCCATCTGCAGCCCAAAAAAACCCAGTCTCGCCCGACCGCCGACAACTCAACGTCTTGATGACACGTGCTTTTCCGACGGGTTGGCCGAGGGTCTTCTCGGGCAGATTCGGATCTCTCGGATGGTCCAGCTGGCAGAGATTTGAAACGGTTCGGTCCCACTGGTGGTGGATGCCTGCGATGCGAACGGTAAGCCGGTTCCTTGGTGACCACGGTGACCCCCACTGAAGACATTTGGGGGTGATAAGGAATGACTGAGCCCCGTCCTCGTCCAATGAAAGCGCCAAGAGATGGTAGACTTTTCGTACCGAACCGTTTCGTCAGGCACTCACTTACTTCAGACTCAACCTCCCCCCAATGCGGGACACTGACGTCTGCAATTTTGGAATCAAGGGAGCGCGCTGGACTGGCATCGCATGCATAGTTGAAACGAGACTATCGACCAGGCGTTTGAAGAAAAGGACCTGTGGTATCCCCTCCGCCTCCGGCTGGGAAATGTGAGTTAAGATATCGTTTCGCGTCTGACTGCAGCGTGCTGGATGCTACAGTACACCCATTGCACCCCTTTGGGACACCAACGTGTCTCTTAAATGCTCCTTTCCTCCTTTTTTCCTAGCGAACGAGCACACCGTCGCACAGCCATCGGCTGCTTACAGAAGCCCTCGAGCACCCTCGATCAAACGCCGTCAGCCTACGTCGAGCGAGGAGCTATCACGGCCATTCGGATTCGGGGAGTTTCACCAGGTCATGCTTGTTGCAGGAGTGGGAGCAGACAGGACGAGCAATTAGTCGGCCTTGCGTGGGAGCTGTTGCGAGGTAAGGTGCGTGAGGCGGTAACGATGGAAATTATTGTTGTCTTCATTGGACGACCGAGTGTGAAAGGAAGCTTTCCACCCCTCTATCGTGAGATGCCGACGATCTGCGCCCTCGAATGCGGCCTCATTCTGATTTGCTAAGAACGAATTTTCACTCCCGACTGCTCGTTGGGGACAAGTACGGCCGAGGAGGGCTACGTAGGTAGATCGGGTTAGATGAGATACTTTATCTGGTGGTGGTAGTGGCAAGCCAAGCGATAAGCCAGATGGCACGGCTCCGCAGAGATCGCCCTCTATCGTATCCGGATTTCAGCAGATTGCGAAGGGAGCCTTGTCGAGAGGGTCCGAGGGTTAGGATGAGGGGTCTTTTTCCTTGGCTGAGGTTGTGTCGTATCATGGGCCGTACCAAACGTGAAGCGACGCGACCATTTTATCGTCTACGTCATGCCCGACCAGGAGTACGATGCAATGCGATTGTTGAAGATAGAATAGAGAAAAGGTGACGGGATCAACGGTGACGGTGGCACAACGGAGCAGACTTTTCTCTCCGTTTTCGAAGAGACAATGCGGGAGGAGGATCGTGTCTTTCCGAAGCACTTGCAGGCAAAGACAACGAGGCGAAAGGGTGCAATGAGAGATGCAGAGAGCCAGGAGCAGAAGCACCATTTCGACATTTCGTCATACCCTCTCACCCCCTCTGCCCCCTCTGGATCCCCGGTCCGAGAAATACTCCATTCGTACGTACAGCGCTGCAATCGCGATCCCAAGCCTGGGTCCTGCCTGTGATCGTGGCCAATCACGGTGGCCCCCCGCACTTTGCACGCTGCCCCCTCAGCCCCCTCTGACCCACCGGCTCCCTGGCCCACCGAAGTCGATTCCTTGAACCCACCAGGATCGTGAACTCGCCTTCCTCTCCGACCTGTGGTATGTGACGAGCGCGATGGGATTGTCATCGTCGTTCCCTTTTCGCCTGCGTAGGCCCGGAGTCGAGTGGATTATAAGTAGTGGCCCGTCTGCCCACCCTCTCTGAGTTGGCTTGGAAGAGAAGTATACTTGATCAGCTGGAAAAGAGAAATATCTCGTCTTTATTGCCTTTTGAGTCAAACGCTTTTGGATTTGTTGTAGCGTATTGCGCATAGCGGTTAGACCCAGACATCACAAGCTTCTTTGTTCGACGATTTTGATAAAAACTACACCCACCAGCCGAGCCTAACAACCATCATAACCATTCTACTTGCTTACTCGACTGCCACGCCGTCCCACGCCATCAACCTGACCTGTCTCCCTTGCCTACATTTCCTGAGCCACGCCTCTTCTGAATCAATCAATCACCCTGATCTCTACCGGCGCCATGGCTATTGGCGCGATCAACACGAAGAAGGCCGTCCATTTCGGCGCGGGGAACATCGGCCGCGGCTTCGTCGCTGAGTTGTAAGTACTGTTCTGCAACTGAAAGGCAGAGCGCTCTCTAACCCCGCCCTAGCCTCCACGAATCCGGCTATGAGGTTGTTTTCTGCGACGTCCAGGACGCCGTCATCAACCAGCTCAAGGCCTCCAAGTCCTACAAAGTCATCCAAGTCGGCGCCGAGGGCGAATCCACCTCCACCATCACCAACTACCGCGCCATAAATTCCAAATACGACGAAGCCGCCGTCATCGACGAGATCCAGACGGCCGACCTGGTCACCTGCTCCGTCGGCCCCAACGTCCTCAAGTTCATCGCTCCTGTGATCGCAAAGGGGATCGACAGCAGGCCGGAAGGCCTGACTCCTCTCGCCGTGATTGCGTGTGAAAACGCAATCGGAGCTACAGATACACTTGCGAATTACATCAAGCACCCGAATCACACACCCGAGGACCGACTGGACTCCCACCACGACAGAGCCCGGTACGCAAATAGCGCGATTGATCGCATCGTCCCGGCGCAGGATCCCGATGCCGGGCTGAACGTCAAGCTCGAGAAGTTCTACGAATGGGTCGTGGATGCGACGCCATTCAAGGACCACCAGCCCCCGACGATCAGAGGCGTAAAGTGGGTGGACGACTTAATACCGTACATCGAGCGGAAATTGTTCACGGTGAATACTGGACATGCGGCTGCCGCTTACCATGGGTATTTCAACAAGAAGACGACGGTCTACGATGCGCTGCAGGATCCATACATCCTCGCCGAAGTACGGAAGGCGCTGGCTGCAACGTCGTCGCTGATCGTCGGCAAGCACGGTATCGAAGAGGAGGAGCAGAAGGCATATGTCGAGAAGATCATCACTCGCATCGGGAACCCGCATCTCGAAGATGCGGTGGAGAGGGTGGGCAGGGCGCCGTTGAGGAAATTGGGCAGGAAGGAGAGGTTTATCGGGCCGGCGGCGGAGCTGGCTGAGGATGGGGAGGACTTCGCGGCGTTGATGGACGCGGCGGAGATGGCGTTCCGTTTTCAGAATGTCGAGGGGGATGATGAATCCTTTGAGCTGGCTAAGATTATGGATTCACTATCTGCAGAGCAGGTAGTAGAGAAGGTGTGTGGGTTGACGAAGAGTGACAAGGTGTTTGAGAGTGTGGTTGAGATTGTGAGGAAGGTGCAGGCTGAGGAATAGAGAGACAGATAGATATCGGTTTTCATTTTGGGTCTTGGGCTGGCGAAATTTGATCGGTTGGAGGGAATCTGGGCAGATGGCATTCTGAGGAGCGTTCGGATTTTTGACAATATATCCCCTGCTGCGTTGGAAATCGCATGGCATTGTACTGCGGTGCATTACAATTTGGATATTAGACTATTGAGAACAATAGCGTCAATTCAACACATTTTCACGATCATAACTGCATCTTGACTTGAATCTGGTGTATTACATGCGGTCTGCTTATATGGAAGTATCACTTCGCTGTCCTCCCTCGTGATTGTTGCGCTAGTCCCGATTTAGAATAGTGATGCCAAGAATATATCGAGCTCCAAAGACCACGGTGACGATTCTGCCAGACTGCCACATCTTCAAACACATCTCCCGCCTCGACCTCCTCCCAATTGCGCTTTCTCCTAGATAGTAATCATGCGTCTAGACGTCAAGGTACGCGGTCCCATTCTTTCTGGTGGTGGAGTTCGGTGGAAGATAGAGGTGGGACAGATTGAGGAGCTGGGAGTTAGGTGGTGGGTTTGGGGGTATTCAGGATTGGGTGCCCCCAATTTTTGTCAGGCAGGAAAGCTCCGGGAAGGGCATTGGGGCTTTTGGGGATTGGGTACAAGATAGCTAACTCGTATGGAATACAGCGGCAACTGTTTGCTCGGTCGGAGCGTGTAAAAGGAATCGATTTCCATCCCACCGAGCCATGGATTCTTACCACTTTGTACAGCGGGCACGTCTATATCTGGTCATACGAGAGCCAAGTATGTACACATCCTCCTACATGCTCTTCCTTCCGCTAATGATCCTCAGAGCATCGTGAAGACGTTTGAATTAACCGATGTTCCTGTACGGGCTGGGCGCTTCATTGCACGCAAGAACTGGATTGTCTGTGGCTCCGATGACTTCCAGCTGAGAGTCTACAACTACAACACTAGCGAGAAGATTACCTCCTTCGAGGCCCATCCGGATTATATACGCGCGATAGTCGTTCACCCTACGCAACCCTTCGTCCTGACCGCCTCTGATGATATGACAATCAAGCTATGGGATTGGGAGAAAGGCTGGAAATGCGTTCAGATTTTCGAGGGGCATTCTCACTATGTCATGGGTCTTGCCATAAATCCTAAAGATACGAATACATTCGCTTCCGCGTGTTTAGATCGTACAGTCAAGATCTGGAGCTTGGGTTCTTCGACTGCGAATTTCACTCTGGAGGCACACGAGACTAAAGGTGTTAACCATGTTGATTACTACCCCCAATCCGACAAGCCGTACCTCCTCACCACCTCGGATGATCGAACGGTCAAGATTTGGGATTACACCACGAAATCATTGATTGCAACTCTGGAAGGTCATACCAGCAACGTCAGCTTCGCTTGCTACCATCCCGAATTACCCGTCATCATATCTGGGTCTGAGGATGGAACGGTCAAGATCTGGCATGCGAATACATATCGGTTGGAGCAATCGCTGAACTATGGCTTGGAAAGAGCATGGTGTGTTAGCTACCAGCGCGGCAAGCAGGGCGTGGCCGTGGGTTTTGATGAGGGTGCGGTCGTGGTGAAGATGGGAAGGGAAGAACCTGCCGTTTCCATGGACTCCTCCGGCAAGTTGATTTGGGCACGACACAGCGAAGTTTTTTCGTCGATTATCAAGGGTGGCGGTAAGTTCAATTTTCCAAGGACCGAATTAGAAAGATATACTAATAAGATTGCAGATGCGTCGCTGAAGGATAATGATCCCATTTCTCTCCCCACGAAGGACCTTGGCAACTGTGAGGTTTATCCACAAACACTGCTCCATTCGCCAAATGGCCGATTCGTCTCGGTCTGCGGCGATGGCGAGTTCATCATCTACACTGCTCTAGCTTGGAGAAATAAGGCATTTGGGTCTGCGCTTGATTTCTGCTGGGGTTCAAAAGATAACAGTAATGATTACGCTATTCGCGAATCCGCAACCTCGGTGAAGATCTTCAAGAATTTTGTTGAGAAGGCCGGAGGACTCGATGTTGGGTTCCAAGCCGAGGGTCTTACTGGAGGCGTTTTGCTCGGCGTTAAGGGCCAAGGTGGCATTGGGTTTTTCGATTGGCAGACTGGGGGTCTGGTTCGGAGGATCGAGGTTGATCCCAAGGAGGTTTACTGGAGTGAGAATGGGGAGTTGGTTGCGATTGCGTGCGAGGATACGTTTTACGTCTTGCGGTTTTCGAGGGAGAATTATATTTCGGCGGTCCAGGATGGGCAGGTAGAGGAGGATGGCGTGGAGGCTGCGTTTGAGGTTGTTACTGACATCGCTGAGAGGTATGTTTTCCTTGTTCTGGTTCTTTCCACATCACCGACATCTATCCCCAAGCTCAATGACCAAATTTCTAACTTTTATGCAGCGTCCGAACTGGCGAGTGGGTTGGCGATTGCTTTATCTACACCAATTCCGCAAACCGGCTGAATTACTTGGTCGGAGATCAAACATACACGATTAGTCACTTTGACCATCCCATGTACCTTCTCGGGTACATCCAGCGCGATTCTCGGATCTACCTCTGCGACAAAGATGTCAGTGTGACTTCCTTTGCTCTGTCTCTCTCCGTCGTCGAATATCAGACATTGGTGTTGAGAGATGATATGGAATCCGCGGCTGAACTTCTCCCTTCCATTCCCGAAGCCGAAATGAACAAGATAGCCCGATTCCTCGAAGGTCAAGGGCACAAGGAGTTGGCACTAGAGGTAGCTACCGATAGCGAACACAAGTTCGATCTCGCATTAGCACTAAACCAACTTCCCATCGCCCTCGAGCTCGCCCGCGAAGCCGACGTCGAGCATAAGTGGAAGACGGTCGGGGACAAGGCTCTCGAGAGTTGGGACCTTGTGCTCGCCACGGAGTGTTTTACCAACGCCAAGGATCTTGGGAGTTTACTGTTGATTCACAGTTCGACGGGTGACAGAGCCGGGCTGCGGGCGTTAGCGAGCCAAGCGGAGCAGGCGGGGCAGCACAATGTGTCGTTCTCGTGTCTATGGCAGGTGGGAGATGTGGAGGCATGCGTGAATCTCCTGGTCAAGACGGGGAGGAGCGCGGAGGCGGTGCTCCTGGCGCAGACGTATAAACCTAGTCTCGTGAAGGGTGCGGTAGAGAGCTGGAAGAAGAGCTTGGAGGGGGAGAAGAAGGGGAGGGTGGCGAAGGCGGTGGGAGCGCCTGGGGAGGATGAGGAGTTGTTTCCTGAGTGGGAGGAGTGGATGAGGTTAGAGGGGGAGAGGGGGCAGGGGGCGGAGAGGTTGGTTGATGTTGGTAGTGGGGAGGCGGGCGAGGAGGAGGAGGAGGAGGTGGAGACGCCGGAGACGGGGAGTGTGAGTGAGGAGAGTGAGGAGACTGAGGAGGAGTAGGGCGGGTGGGTAGATGGGATAGATGGATGGATACACGGATGGGAAAAGAAATTCTATACTTGGAGTTGAGTAGGGAGAATGAGGAAGGAGGTCAAATGTTTATTTTATTTTTAGCGCATGGGTTATGCCGAGAAGGCGACTCAAATGAATAGAAAGAAGTTTTTTGGTATTGTGGGATTTTGATGAGTGGGATGAGTTGATTGACTTGAATAGTTCCAATTGAGAACGAGGGAATGATATGAGTCGAAATGGAGGGGAATGGAAGTGAGACTTACGTCTAGGATAATAAATTGTGTTTTGTATAAGTAATTTACGATGATAAAAGGGTACAGATGTGGAGAGTGGAAAGATGTGGAGTTAGAGAAGGCACTTTTAATTTAGGGTTAGGGTTAGGGAAACGGCAAAGTGGTGAAAGGGGGAGGAAGTAAAATTAAGATAAATGGGTACCTGGGTAGTAGATGGAGAGGGTTAAGGTTAGGGAGATAAGGCGGGAGAGGGGAAATGTTAAATATAAGTGATTAGCTTAAAAGGTTTCATTTGTTTTAAAGTTAAGAGGTTTAGGATTCGGTTCAAGTCGAAGTTGGGGTTAGGGTTGGGGATCTTAAGCTTTGGTATAAAGTAGAATAGGGTGGAAATGTGAATGGATGGTTTTGTATAAGTGTTAGCGTTATAAATATTATCAATCAGTCGCTGGAATCTTTCGCTTGTGAGAACGCTTTAAATTTACATTTTATCTTATATTTATATGCTAGTTGTTGTTGTTAGCGCAATTCGGATTTTGGTTGGGTGTTGTTTATTTGATTTTGGTATGGAGGTGGATGGGGAGGGGAAGGGAGAAAGGAGAAAGGAGAAAGGATTTTAAGTAGGTGGGTAAGGAAGTGAAATTGTTTATAGCTGGGGGAGTTTAGATCGAGCCTGTAGTCCGAGGACCTCGCGTCGAGTACTACACTGTGATAAGTGAGGGAACTATATATAATACAACCAGACTAGAAAAGATGAGTAGATTTCAACAGCCGTAAGTTGACATCTCTTGAAGTGAAAAACAAACTATTAGTATATCAACAGTAGAGACAGAAGCCTCTCAAACCCCAATCTCTCTAGTATCAACAGCAACCACCTTCCCACCCGTCACCACCGTCCCATTAATCGCACCATCCAACCCCCCATTTGTACCCACATACAACACCACCTTATCATCCCTTCCCCTCCCAAACCCACACGCCGTCGCCCCCTCCACCGTCACCTCCCCACTCCCCCCCACAACCCCCTCCAACCCCCCCCTCCTCCCCAATCGCCAAAACCGTATTCTCGGGATCCGTCGTAACCCACACCTCCCCTCCTTTCCCAAACGTAAAATCATCCATAAACCCCCCCGACACATACACAACCTGCACTTCCGCGCCCTCAACCGCAAACCCCTCGCAATCAATCCGAACACGGTATAATGCCCCTCGAGCACTGTTCGTGAAATACAGATAATCTCCCTGGACATGCAATCCATTGATCCCAACCGTGTAGGATGCGTTGGCTGGGATACTCATCTCTTGCACTTTGATGGCCTGTTCGAAGACCCCGCTGCTGGTATCTAACTTCCACACCACCCCCAAAGAAGAATCCGATATCAAAACTACATTCTTATTCCCGGGTAAAACTTCCACGCCGTTCAAAACCCCGGCGCCGGGGAGATCTGCCACTTTTGCTATCTGGGGGTTGGTGGAACTCGGACTGGGGAAAGAGACGCGCCATGCGGACCAGGCGAATGGAGGGGCGGTGATGTTACCCGAGATGAGGATGAATGTATCGGGGGTTGTTTCTGTGATTCCTACTAGTCCGGTTGAGTTGGGGAATGTGTAAAGGAGGGTTGGGACAGAGGAGGGAGAGGGGAGGGTGTAGAGGGTTGGTGTTGGGAGGAGGATTGTGAGGAGGAGGAAGCCGTTAGAGCGGATGGCGAGGTTTTCGATCCATGTTAGGGATGGGAATTCGTAAAGGAGGGTTGTTGGTAGGGTAGGAGGGGGGTGAGGATGGTATGGTGTTGCGAAGGAGGGTTGGAGGAGGGTGAGTAAAAGGGTCAAGATGGGGAGGTGCATTTTGGATGTGATGGGTGTAGATATAAATGGAAGGATAAACGCAAGTTCATGGTTAAGTTGATGCTGCTGGAATCGAACGTAGAAGAGGCATATCGATGGGTTATTCATATAGAGCCGTGCTGATCCATCCTCTCTCCTTCTCTTTAGCGAGATCTGACCCGCTTCGGCAAGTATGAGTCGCCCGGCGAAATGGTAACAGGGGTTATGGAATTTCATTTTACATTTGAGAATTAATCATTTTTAGCATTTTACCTCTTATAAGTCCCGTTGGAGAAGGTTTCTGAGAAGATAGTTAGCCCTATTTAAACGGCAAGGTTTCCAACCCTTTTTTTCATAAATAAAATAGTTTTCTTGTGGTTCGTGGGGTTTATAAGTGACGATTTTAAGCAGTAACGCGAATGGCTGCACATCTGCGGCGTTCATTACACAGGGCTTGCATGTAGTCAGCATTCTCTCATCGTGCATCGTGGCGGTAACATTGAGTATTCTCGATCGGGGCGATAGGTAACTTTACAGCCCCGCCCTACCCCGCAGGGACAGTATTCCTATACAAGGCCGATTTACCCTCTTCTAGTAAGGAACAAACATGAAAGTTGACATTAAATGGTAAGTCCTGACGAAAACAAAATCGACTATAAGCAAAAAATGGTCTTTTCAAGTTTGGCGTAGGATAAAGAGGGTAAACCTCAACCTTGAATCAACTACTGCCCTAACTATAAACCTCACAGCCCTCTCACTGCACAACAAATGGCTCCGCATGACTCTTATACAACAAACTACTATCCAACACCTCCCCCGTCTCACTCCTAATAAACTGCACCTGCAAATTATTCCCATCCAAAAACGACACCTGAGCATAACTAAAATCATCCGCATACGCAAACTGATTATACGACACATTCGTCCCTACGTCACTCAACCCCTCGATATTTCCCGCTCCACCTGCGACGATATACATCGGCGCAGCAGGATCTTTCATCCCATTTGGATCCGCAACGCCGTTGTATACAGGCAGGAACCTTTGCGAATTATGCACATGGCCGAAGATGGCGAGGTCGACGCCGTATTTGTAGAGGATGGGCTCGAAGGCGGTTTGGCAGGATGTGCATTTGTTGGAGCCGGTGCTGTACCAGGGACGATGACCACCGACTACAAGCCAAGGCGTTACGGTACGATCAACCGATGCCAAATCTGCTTCAAGGAAATCGAGTTGTTGGTTTGCACTGCCAAAGGGGCCGCTGTCCAAACCGGCTGAGCCATCGGGACCATCAGGCGCATCGGCAAAATCCGTCTCGGTGTCGAACATGACGAAGTGTACCATGCCGTATGCAAACGAGTACCAAAACGGCGGTTTGGCGAGCTGCTGGGCCGTGTTGGCGCTAATCTTTGCGGTGGTGTTGGAAGAGGTAGATGTAAAGGCAGTCGGCATTGTTTGCCCAAACCGATTCATGAAATCCGTAAAGTTCTTTTGGCCGGTGGGGCAGAGGAATGTGGTATAGTCGATCTCCTCGCAGTCGGCTTCGTGGTTGCCAGGGCTAGCCATGTAGGGTTTGCGACCTGCAATGGGTGCAAGTTGGTCGTAGAATTGTTCTAGGATGGCCTCGTATGCGTCTACGCCATCGAGGAGGTTTTTGGGCTTGAGGTACCAGTCGTCGGCGTAGGCGAAGTCGCCAGGGTGGACAACAAGCTCGTAGTCATTGATGTTATCTGCAAGACGGCCAATGGTTGTGTGGTTGAGTGATGGGTCAATTGAGGGAATGGTATCCCTCTTGGTTGTATCCCCTTCGATGGTAAAGCCGTCGGCTCCGTAGACACCCAAGTCAATGACGACACTGACGTCGAAGGGTGTTTTGTCTCCAGCAGTTCGCGGACTGAAAAAGTGCTCTATACTTGAGTTGGTTGACACAATCTAGTAGTAATAAGTTGTGGCAGGGCTGAGGTCAGTGAGAGTGACGGCATTGGAATATGTCCGAGAAGTAGAGTAGGTGGCCGATGAACTTGAACAGACTTTCGAAGTGAGGCTATCGTTTGAGGTGCCATATTGAACACAAGGCTGATCCAACCGCTCATATGTGTTCCAACCAATAGAAATAGCTGAATAGCAAATCAAATTAACATCTCCAAGATCTCATGATAGCTATAGCTAGAAACGCACCATTGGGGCCATTAACAGCAATTCGTTGCTGGACTGGAGTGGTCAAGTCCTGAGGTATTGTGGGATAGCTGGCACCAGCCATGACGCAAGCAGCCAGGGCCGGCAGACACTTGAACAGGGTCAAGAGACGCTCCATGATGAGAGATTTCGCGGTAAGATTGGCGAAATCTGGCTATAAAGGCAGGGTCTCAGTAAAAAGAACGAAACTACGCAGGGAACTTCGTAGATCAGCGTCGGAGTTCATCGTATTTATCTCTTTCCCAAAACATCGAGAATGATTAAAGAACCTAACCATATGCCCGGCAGTTTCGTTCAGGAGAAAGCGTTGTCATGCGGGGCTCTTGGCTCGTGGGTCAACGATTGGGCGATATTATGCAGATTGAAAATAGTAACAGGAATTGACAACAAGATCAATCATCCTAGTGTAGATCAATCGCCAAGAGTAGAAGGTGTTCCTGATTCGCTAGGTATCGTCCACTCGTCCACTGTGAGGGCACCAATGGCAATTTTGCAAAAGTAACACAGGTAGGATAGAGGGTAGACAGACTCAAGATATTGAAGAAATGGATATAGAAGAGGGCACGCTGTCTCGGAAAGATCATGGGTCAAAACCCCAAACCTCGGCGGAGACCGATAATGTCCTTCACTTAATATAGATCTAGTACAAATAACGCATAATTTAGTGGGCTCACAATAGCAGAGCTAGGATTATGGGAACCCGATTTAGTTTAACTTGATGCTCAAGCCATATATATAACACTTTAAAGATAAAAAGCAAACGAGGAGAACAAATTTTCACAAACTATTGATTGGTAAGAGATGCTGACCATTACACAGCAGAGTATGGTGCTCTCGAACCTAAGCTTTACTGGAAAGGGCTGAATGCGATTTACGAGACGAGAGTCGGTAAGTTCTTTTTGGTACGCAAAAATTCAAATATGTCTTGCTTCGATCTGATGAACTATCACCACCACACTCGTGAATGCCTGGAAATTGCCAGTAGGATAGAAAATAGTTGATCCTAATGGAGGAGTTGCAACAGGAACCAACCTACTACTAAAAGCCAAAGAGAGAAGTCACTCCTCCCCTGCCGTGACACTGGGCCGGGCCGCTGTCCAAGGCCTCTTTTACCACTAGTGAAATTGACCGAGACTACCAGCCTCACTACGACTTAGCTTGCAACTGGTTGCATGGAGTTTTACTCCAACAAATAAATGTCACCCATGAACCCACGTTAGCGCATAACGATACCAAGTCCGCCCATATGAGCTTCAGAAGCCTTTTTTTCTTCGTTAATACCACCGACAACTGGTGCGGCACGATAATTGAAGAGACTACAAGATTTGGGGTTAGTATGTTTCAAATACGAAAGAGAAACTGGGGCTATTCCAGGCCCTTCAGCGAAGAGACTGCAGTGAGAAGAGCGCAAAATAACATCAGCTTCAAGAGTTGCTTACTAGTAGTGAAGCTGTCCATCTCCAGGCTCGAATTTTTGATCTTTTAAGAACAAAGGGTTATGAATGAGAGTCAGTGCGTTGAAAACGTCAAACTTGGCCTGCAATTTGACATCAGCAATGCTGAGTATCAGGAGCAAAATGAAGAAAACATAGAATGGAACTGACATCTCTTGCCAATATTAGCCCATCATGCATCAGAGCATTCAACCTAGACTTTAACATAGACTTGTCTTTATCCCAAGCGGCCTCGCTTGCGTAGTAATAGAGGTATGCTACATGGATCTCCTTGTGTCTGGAATTCCTAAGAAGAGAGGTATCCAGGCGGAAGAAGCTGAAAAAGTCGGTGATCTTGCCAGATTTATCCTCAACTACATAGGCCCAGATAACACGTTCAGCCTCCGTCTTTATCTCAGGTAACAGCCAGTGTTCAAGTTCCTCGTGAGTGAAGACTGTTGCTATTTCCATCAAGCTCAAATAACGCGTGAGGAGATCGAGGACTTGTTGAGTATCTTCAGTATTCATGGGCCGTAGCCCGGGAGTTGAGGTTCGCGAAGGAAGCTTGTACCTTTCAATTTGGTTGGCAACCGTAGAGCCTATCGGCAGCGCAGAAAATCCAACGTCGTACAATTTTTGCCAATTCAAGCTGCGGTGGTAGTATCTACACACAGAAACTGGTGTCGGAAGCAGAGTACCTGAAGTGTAAACTCCGTGGAAAATGCCATCCTTGTAAGAGCGACGAGTAATCTCTTTAATCAGAACAGGTGCAAGCCGTTTTCCTCTAAGCTTCTTGTGAACGCAAATGAAGTTGACCTCGCCACAGTGAAGCGTATTTGTCCGAACTCGGGTCTGAACAGGTATAGCAGAAATGAAAGCAACTAGTTTTCCCGAGTGTGAAGTGCGAACTCCAACATGCCATTCTCGGCGCCAGCCAGGAGCTTTCAAAGCCCATTCGAGAAAAGACGCCGAGTATTTCAACCGGAACATGGCATCGTCATCTTCGACATAATGGTTTAATAGAAGGTCCTGGAGCTCGCTGAGCTGTGTTACGTCCGTAACATCGACGTCAGACCATTCGAAGCCAGGATACATAGGTGGAGGCTCCTGATCGACTTTGAGAGGATCGATCTTTTTGATGGGGCCATCCTCTCCTGGAGCTTCCTCCCCAAAACTTGGGACTGGTTGTGTTTGCCAAAATTTGTATTCAGATGTGACGCTTAGGCTGGAATGCTTGGAGGTCGAGGCATTTGAGTCTATAGCCCTCCCTTCCGGGGCATTGCCACTCATTCTCTCCGAATCGGCCATAATTAATTAGATGTAAGGTAGAGAGGGTTGTATCTAGGATGTTCTCCTTGCTGGCATAGAACTGAAGTGAGAAATCTTCATTGTGTTTAGCTTGTGCACGTTGGTTAAAAGCTTTGGGGCTGTATATTCTCTCTCCTTAAGTTACACACCTTAGAATGATCGCGTAAAAATATATAGGCGGGATGGCGCTCTAGTTCTAGTTTTCATAGACCGTTGATGTATCCTTTAAAACTTCCGAGGTATGCCTGAGGCGCCAATTGAGTGTGGAGGAATGCCGCCCCGCTCGATTCTTCCGGGTTCCGCTCCGCCCAGTTGTGACGGTCCGCTCTTGCTAAATTCGGCATGAGGGAGCTGGTACGAAAGAAAACAACTACTTGGAGCATTATGGTTAGCAAACCTCAGCCTTAATAGATCTCAACATAGCTCAGTTAGGTAAGGCTTTCTCAAAGTTGAAGGTTTGTCACGTGTAGCCTTATGGGAGTTCCAGCTCATGAACAGCCATCGCCATCCACCTTTCATTCAAGCTGAAGTAGACTCCTTTAGCTTTCATCCAACACAGATTGTTCATTCGTTCTTGAGTTACCCAAGTGCATAATATCCCATCCATAGCTCTCTTGAGCTCCCTCTCATCTTTGAGCTGAAGATATCACCCAAATATCTTGACCTCCTAGCAGAGGGGATGAAACTGGACCAAGCCCTTTAATGATGCTTTCCCGTCACGGAAATAAGCAGCCATCACATTCAATTCCAGGTCGTTCTACGGCAGTCGAAAACAAGTCCAAAGTGTGCACCTTTTGTCGAGATGAGGTTTTCTCCTCTGACCTCTATTAGCTACTAGCAGGAAGTAAAGATGGAGAGAATAAGGATGTAGTATTTTGTTACAATCGCTCTAGTAGGCATCTCTACAATTCTGTTTTGGAGAATTGTAATTGGTGTGAAACCTTGGTGGGGGGCATTCTAACAACTACCGACCTGGACTATTGGTTCGACCAATGGAACGGTAGTCATTCGGATGGAAGCACTCTTGGCGATGAAGGCCCAAATAATGATGAATAAATGGACGGAGAAATGCACTCACAGTTAGACGATCAGGGGGAGTCCATAAGTGACGAGAGTAGTTCTGTGTTCTCGAACAACGATAGAGAAGATGAAGAAACACAACTTGGGCATGAATTGACACTTGCTCTTTCGGATCTTGACGACAATTCAGGAGATTCCCTTATCAAGATCAGTTTCGTTTATGACAGTGATCTTGAGGCATATACAAAAATTGAGGTCGAGGTTGAACTGCAGTGGCAGGCAGCGGGTTTATCTTACCCGAATTAATGGGAGAGAATGTAGTCACGTACGCTGCTCAACGAATACCCACGGGCAGTCTCTAAAAGGTCACGTGTATATATATATATATATTTTACGTGTTTTTACGTGTTTTTATACATTTCTATATAGCCCTATTTATATTAGTATAAAGATTAGTATAAAAATGATATAGAACTCTATATTTAAATATTTAAGCTTTTAAATATTTAAATACTTTTAAGTGTTCGAGCTCTCGAGTTATTCATCGGCTACGGTATTACAGAAAGCTTTCAAATAGACTAGCTAGGGAGAGTTTTATAAGCGAGCAAATTAAATAAGATTTAAAGTATATTTCTAAAAGATTTAATCTTAATTAATGTTGGATGGAATCCGACACCTGTCATATGACTTGGATCATGTGACCGGTTGACTCACACTAAGTGATTCACTAGGGGGTTGAGGGCTAGCCTCAACACCCCTCTTTCTTTCCCTTAGCTTTTCTACCACTCTTATATACTCATCAATCAAGCTATCTACTACATTAGATTCCGCACCTTCGACCGTCCCGTCTGACAATTAATATAAGTCCGGAAGCTTTCCGAATACCGTAGCTGACAACGAATAACTCGAGAGCTCGAACACTTAAAAGTATTTAAATATTTAAAAGCTTAAATATCTAAATATAGAGTTCTATATCATTTTTATAGTAACCTTTATACTAATATTAATATAGCTATATAGAAATGTATAAAAACACGTGAAATATAAGTATATTATTCTATAGGTACCTATGGACCCGTGGGTACCCATAAGAAATTAGGACGGGTTACCCGCCCCGTTTAAGCGGCGTATCCTTGATTGCTCTATTCCTTCAAAGGCCAGCTGTAGTGCCGTCTTTCCATCATTATCTCTAGCTGTGACATCCGCTCCTCCATCAAGCAACAGTTGTATTACCTGCATTGGCCGCTCACAATATTTTTTTGGCATACCGCCCTCCCTCCTATATACCGGTATTAGCAGTTCAATTACCCTTTGGCTATTCTTAGCTGCTAAGTGTAGCGCTGTCGCCCCAGAATTATCTCGTGCTATAATATCTGCCCCTTTCTCAAGCAGTAGTTTGAGCTCAGCTGGACACCTATACATAGCTGCTAAGTGTAGCGCTGTCGCCCCAGAATTATCTCGTGCCATAATATCTGCCCCCTTCTCAAGAAGTAGTTTGAGCCCAGC
>KB205940.1:258523-361748 GCA_000328965.1 Ascocoryne sarcoides NRRL 50072
GCAGTAGTTCGAGCACAGCTGGACACCTATTCTTAGCTGCTAAGTGTAGCACTGTCGCCCCAGAATTATCTCGTGCTATAATATCTACCCCCTTCTCAAGCAACAGTTTGGCCACGGCCTCGCGCTCGTGTCGAGCTGCTAAATGTAGTGCTGTACACCCATAATAATCTTGCGCCGCGATGTCCACTTTTTTCTGGAGCAACAATTTGACTATAGCCTCGCGCCCCTCCCTGGCTGCCCACGATAGCGGCGTCCGACCATATTGACTATCCTTCAAGTTCAAATCAATGCCATTCTTTGTCAGCAGCATCTTTACTATCGTATCATAACCTTTTCCTGTAGCCCAACATAGCGGTGTTAGACCGTATCGGCCCTCTAGCATATTACCGTATTTGTCTTGTAGCGTGTAGCTAAGTGGTTCTACAAATCCTATTCCATTGCCCTCAAGGAATTCTCGAAGGAGCTCCAATGCTCTATTCGCCTGTCTTAATTCCCATAATATAAGTGCATGGTTCCATGTTTCAATCATCTTTCTTGAAATACCTCCAAATGCTGCTTTTGAGTATTCTGATTCTTGACTACTCGTTACTAGAGCTTTGTATTCTTCTCGGTCTTGCAATTTCATGAAGGATTCCTCCCAGTCCCAGACAAGTAAGAACTTATGCGGGAAGAAGTGTGCTGTTGAATTCGATTGTTCTGGCAAACTAGAATTCTGATTCTCATTTGAAGCAACAGCGGCAATTAAAACAACGGCAAAATGATCCCTGCACTGTCTAATAATCGTAGGCTTCGAAGCTCCTTGTAGAAGGCAGATGATGTCACCTTCTCGAACAGATATTGCCGATACCTGAGGATTCCATATCTTCTCATGTACCGTTTCGTCCTCTAAATACCGAACTGTATCTTTATATGTGATATTCACATTCTGTCTGTCGTCGCTTACCGAGGACACCAGGCCAATAATGCGACCATTACTCTGGATTACCGCCCTCTGGCTATTATTGGAGGTACCCACGGATACATCCTTCCCGAGGATGAATATAATAAGTTTTTGGAACAGGTTTTTCCAAGATATCTCGTAATCAGGTAGTATGCCAGCTTTGCCGGGATCGTCAGAACACATACCAAGTAAGGCATACACCTTATCGCGAACGTCAGTAGCTTTGCGGCTATAGAACATGTCTATCAGCTCAGCCAAACAACGTACGTTCAAGGAGAATTTCTCTGCTGAATGAGGTGTATATTTAAACCGGAGACCAACTCGCTCTATCAGGTACATAACTGAAGGGAGAGTCTGCAATTCCGAAGAATATGCAGAGTTCAGCTTTAATGCTTTCAATCCTAAGCAGAATACAGATCCGTCAATCTCCTCGGAGCCACACATCATCACGACTTGTCGAGCTGCGGCAATCTCCTGAAGTACCTAATCAAACTGTGTTAATATCTTCTCGTAATTGTAGCTAGGTGTCTGCTCCCTTACCCAGATTCGCTGGAACCATGGCCGTTGAAGCAGATGGATAATTGCTCGCCGATTCAATTCATTTTTTGTACGCTCTGTAAGCTCCCAATGGGCAATGGATATATCCTCAAGCGCCTGATCGCTGCCTGGTACCATTTCACCAAGCCAAACAATCACGCTACGTGCCATACTGTAGATCTTGGCCATGAGCTGGACTTGATGCCCCTGCTCTTTCAAATCTTCTTGATTAATGCAAATAGCGTCGACCCATATAATTCGTGCAAGAAATGGATCTCGAAGACGTAATAGCGCGGTATGAAGGTTTTCTGTGACGGGCAACATGTATGTATCTATAGAGACAACTCGAGGCTTATCCGAGCTACCCCACGCATAGGATAGAGCCTCGTAAAGATGGGACCTTTTGTTTGGCACGTGCAGAGAGTAGTTGAAGAGCTGGCATTGTATAGGCGCAGCCTCGTCCTCATGTGGAATTAGCCGAAGCAAGCGGATATGAGAACCCAGGGGAAGCGAAGAATAACGGTAAGTAGACAGAGACTCAGACATGATTGTGTTGAATTCTGTAGAGTGAAATGGATGCGATGTGATATGGGTATATTCGATGTGTTCTGCTGTTGCCTAACATTGTTGTACAAGATCTAGGACAGATATTGGGCTGAAATTTGAAGTGGGGCACTCGAGTTCTAGCCAAGTAATCTTGTGAATCCAACCGCATCCTAACAAATGTTTAGGTCATGATAATCCCGCTATCAAATGGGCCCAATAAGTTCAGCGAGCAGAATAATAGAATATAATATCAAATTTAAGAAATGGTACAAAAGAAGGTAAACAGGTCGTACAGTAGAACCCCGGTATAAGAATCCCCTATATAAGAATACCCGCCAATAAGAATCGAGTATTGGGTCCCGATTCTTTAGGGTGGGCCAATAAGAATACCTCGCTTATAAGAATATTCTTGTCTAATCAGGGTTCTGAACCTTAAGGCATCACCTAATTTTACCTCTTAATATTCTTATAATTCCCTTTATAAGAATACCCCGTCTATAAAAATACAGTTTCAACTCCCGATGATATTCTTATACCGGGGTTCTACTGTATAGGAAAATAGGAGACAGAGAGAGCCACGGAGCGAGGACTGGATAGGGGGGGCTTTTAGAAGTCTAATTGAACTTACATAAGTTGAAGATAGGCACGGGCTGTGATATTATTGGGGTATTGTATAGTTTTTATCCTTTATATCTCCTAGATCTAGTAAGACTCGTAAGAGCTGGATCCCGGGATTTTAAAAAGAGCCAATTAGGTAGGTAACTTATCCGAAGCCACTACAAGTACCGGGTCCAGAAAACCAGAGCCTCGTGCGCAAAACCTTCACCTGAATCAGTCCTTTGACACTCTATTCTCGTATAAATCCCAAGATACTAGGTGACGATAGGAAACCTCTAGCATCGAACGAAAATTCACGGCAATTCATTGGACTAGCAAAAACCAAACCCATTGAAAACCGGGTGTATTAGGCTCCCATGTTTCTTGGTAGGGTCGGTATCGGTAGTCCCAGCGAGCGAGCGGTGCGCAAATAAAGAGGACTCCCAACTCCTACTCAGTAAAAATGGCAGAAATCCTGGTTCAAAACCAGGAATCCTTATACATTTTTTTGTCTCTCAAAGTGTAAGAGAATCCTTATCGCGAGTTTTGCGTTTTAATGGCGGTTGGTACCCAGATTTATCTATACACTACACTACACCTTCGTGATCTATCCAAAACTTATCATAAAATCCGACTCACATGGCTGGTAGACAGGATATCTAATAAAGGCGAGAAGAATCCCCCCCGCTTTTCAAGATCCCCAGCACTAATTCCCACTTCTAGCAAACCCTTAGTGTTACTTCACATACTATGCGTAACACCATCGTTTTATAAAAGAAATTGCTGGCTGTATAGTTAAGATAAACTCGTATTTCTTAATAGAGTTAAGGGTCTAACGCTAAACCATCCTATACCTAAGGTCAACGGAGACCAATACACCTAACCTCCAACCCGTTGACCCCCCCCAATCCACCCAAACACCCAATGAACATCCTTCTCCCAACCCTATCTATCCAATCTGTCCGAGAAACGCAAGGTCTTCTAAACATGCATCCACTATCCCCCCTGATTATTCCACGCTATCTACGCTATTCATAGAATCCTACCGTACAAATTAGGAAATCGCCTATACATAATCTCTCTTCAATTTTCTCTGCACCCCCACCACCTAAAGAATCCTTCGCTAAGACCAGGACCGGTAAACCAGAGCGCTACCGAGCTGAATACTTTGGAGTATACCGTACATACGTGCTACAAAAATCCAACATCTCAGCACGAGAGAAGATAAATTCCAGTCGAGATGGTATATATATATACTCCACTATATTTCAGCGAATGCATGATAAAATTATCCATCCATCCGACACTCATCAAGCACCTTAAGCTCAGCACAAGGCTCAGTCGACCCATCATCACAAGTCGATTAACCAGCCTTTTCACACGGAAGAATAAGAATCTTTTTCTGAGCGGGACGTGATTCTCCTTGCTTGGATTTTGAGATTGAGCATCTATCGAGCTCAAGGGGTTGTTTGAAATGATTCTATTACAACTTAAGCGTCTCACTCGCATGAATGATTAACTTAGACAATTATCCTAATCCGATGTATGTCACAGATATACAAAACAAAACAAAGCAGCTACCTCCCTCCGCCCCATTCCTATCCCCTACCATATGCCTACCCGATGATGCTATATCCCATAAATGCAGAGATCCCATATTTTCATATTCCAAACAACCCCATCATGTAATCCATCATGTAATCCATCCATCCATCCATAAATCATGGTGGGCATTATCATCTATTCATCTCATCCCATCTCATCGCATTTCACATCCCGCCTCGATGCACCACCGCAATTACCATCTCGGTTTTCCACCTCCTCCACCTCTCTCACTTCCCATCCTTCCTATCTCCCTCCCCCTTCTCATCCCCTCCCAACCCCTCCTCCTGAAAATTACTCTTCCGCCTCGGTGCCCCCCCAACACCCGCAACACCACTGGTACCACCACTAGTACCAACACCACTAACACCGCCACCAACCCCCCCTACCACCCCCCCAATATAATCCCCTCCCTCCCCACCCACCCCACTCGGAGGACTAACCGGACTAACCAACCCCGCCAACCCCCTCTCTCCTTCCCCCATCTCGTGCACGCCACCCCCCTCTCCATCCGAACTAACGCTCGTCTCACTAATCCCCCTGAGATGTCCGCGATCCGAGTCCGAGACATTCGAGACACCCGATGCGAATGCGTTTCTAGATTCATCCGTATTAGCATCCCTTTTTAAACTCAGATTAGAAATAATACGGGGATAGGCTGGTTCGGTCAGGAGTATTTCGAATTATGGTTCCCGTACCAAGGCTTTTATGTCCTGGCCGTACCAACTATACTTATCCACAGCACCTCTATGATCCAAAACCACCAACCAACCGCCAGATCTCCTCTCAATTCTAACATCAAATCGAAGAGATAAAGGAGAGATAACCAACTCACCTATCCTCAACACCAAGTCCCCCACCAGTAACAGGCGACAAACCCGGTCTCTCAGCTGAATTCTGACTCACCCCACTAACCCCACTACTAGTACTCCTCCCGCTCGCCGAGTGCGCCACACCGTTTCGGCTGGTATGCCCGTTGGCGGAGTGTTTGAGCGGTATGAAGCCCGTGCCCGTGTCGTGGAGTTCTGAGGGGCGGGAGGTGTCTGTTTTGGTGGGTTGGGTTAGTATTTGTCTTTGAGTTTGCCGAGCTGAGGAAGTTGAGAAAAGGGGGATTATAAGAAGATATATAAGTGGTGAAGGTGAAATAAATAATAACATGCTGGAGGGATGTCTGAAGTTTGGGAATATTTTAAGGTTTGGTGTAGAAAGGAATGAATGATTGGTATGAAAGTAGATAGAGATGAAATAGAAGGAATAAGCTAAACTAGGACGTAAACAAAAACCTGAGCTGAAAATAAACGCCATCCCAACTATGACGAGAAAACAACAACATGGTATAGACAAATAAACCGAAGCAAGTCTGGATGAAAACAAGCAGCGGGACATCAAACTAGAGATAAGCGAACCACATAAACGAAAACCTTAAAAATTAAAAGGGGTTTAACTGACAGACGGAAAAGAAGACATTGGATAAACGAGTAAAACCAAACAAATGAGGAAGATAAAATGAGGGAAAACAAACACATACCCATCATCTCATGTACCTGTCCATCCCCCATCTCCGGAACGACAGGCACAGGCACCTCGTCTTCCTCTGGTGTCATAGCGGCCTAGATGGTCATTAGCATCGATTCTACCATATCCAAGAACCAAGAACCAAGAACCAAGAACCAAGAACCAAGAACCAAGAACTAAAAAAACCAGAACCCGAAAACTGTGATACCTCCAGAGCCTGCAGTTTATCGTCTCCGCAGCCGTTGCTCATAATAACTTCAACTCCTTTTAGACGCCTTGTAGAATAATCCCTCAAACCAAAAAAACCACATCCCACAACCCCAGCTCTCAAAACCACAGATAAGGTCGTCAAAGAACACAAAAAGAGATTCAAACGCCTTACCAGATCATCCGACGTCGTCACCGTCTCCGGCGCCTTCACATCCACCGGCGTCGCCCTCAACCAACTCGTAACCCACCTCCTATTATCCATCGTCCCATTCTCACTCACCGCGCCCCGACTACTCTTCAAATAACGTCTCCTCCTCCACAATACAAACGCCAAGACCAACAAGCTCAGCGCGATAAGACCCAACACCACGCCCAGCACCGGCGCCAGGTATTTGGGCGTACCCCCACCCCCAGATTTGGAGATCGCGGTGGGGAGCGTGGTGCCGGAGGGAGATGCGGTAGGGGAGGGCGGGTAAGGATACCAGTTCGTGATTCGGGAGGTGTTATAGGAGGTTTGGAAGATGCTGGCGAGGGTAGCGTTGGAGAAGCCGGATGGGGAGGGAGAGCTTAGTGTTGCGCCGCCCGTGGGACTTCCTCCGATCACTGAAACTACGGCTGTTGGGACGGTATAATTTGACCATTTGGTGGGAGAGTAGCTGTCAATCCAGGTATTCGAACTCAAATTATACATTTGGATGATTCCTCCCCCGACACATTGAGGCACTGCTGCGGTGCTGGCGGCATATCCTCCAATTACAAACATTTGGTCTGGATACGGCTTTACGCATTTATGGCCTGCTCTTGCATGCGTACTTGTTCCGTTGTAGACTTGGGTCCAGGTGAATGACGGGAGGGAGAGGACATAGACATTGTCGTTGAAATCTTGGCTGAGGTGGGTTCCGTCAAAACCGCCATACCAGTAGATGTTGTGGCTCGAGAGATCCGGGGCCGATGCTACGACGGTACATCCTTGAGCTAGTTGGCCGGGGGTGGGTTGCTGGTTTTTTGGCTGAACCAGGTCGCGCTCGCAATGTCGTATACGGAAACGGTGTCGAGGAAGGCGGGGCTTTGAGATTCCTGGGGGTTATTAGTTGAAAGGAGAGAGTAGTTGGGAGCACAAGTATTGTTTAGAGTAAAAGGATAGTTGGAGGAAAAGGTGTAGTTGAGAGTAAAATGATAGTTGGGGGACAAGGTTCGGTAATGAAAAAGTGTAGCTATGACGAGAAGGGTAGTTGACAGAAGATGAAATCCAGATAAAAACAATGAAAAGGGAAGCCTACACTCTCTGCCAACTGAGTCGCATTATCAGACTGAAACACCGTCATATAAGCCGGATTAATCACCCCTCCTATCGCGACCAAGACCCCCATCTCAGAAACCGGCACCCAGACAATCTCCGCGCTCGCCCGGCCGGGCACGGTATCCGGCAAAGTGGTATTCGCCCAAGTCTCATGCTGCTGCAGCGTCAAGTTGGCCGTGATCAGGGTCGGCGACAGCGTATCCGCATTCTCGGACAGGTTCCCGGAGATCTCGTAGATGGGGCCCGAGGTGTTGGATTTGAGGCCGGCGAAGTAGAACCCGAGGTTTTCGGACGGGACGCTGACGGCGGCCCCGTCGGTGATGTAGCGCGTCATGCCGTCGGGGAGGTCGTCGAGGATGAAGCCGCCGACGGTGGATTTCGAGGAGGCGCCTTGGGGGTAGACCTCGTAGACGGCGTACGAGTTGGCGGCTTGGGCTGTGAAGGAGTCGGTCTTCTGGACCATGCCGCCGTAGATCAGCCATTCGAAATCGTTGGCGAACATGGCTCCGTCCGAGTAGTTGGGCCCGACATTGTTGGCGGCGCCGGCGTTGGGGGCTTTGGAGATGTTGAAGAACACGCTGCTGATGTTTTGGGAGGTGTCGAAGACGGTGCTGAAGTTGAGGCCGTAGACGAGGCCACTGGGGTTGCCTGGAGAGTATGAGCTTGCATCGTGTGAAGAGATGTCGCCCGAGAGAGTATCTTACCATCACCCTCGGGAGTTCCAATGGTTCCGTCCGAAAAGGTTGGATACCAAAAGAGGTCCCCTCCGTCTATATACACGGTATCACGGACAATGGCAGCTACAGTATATGTTAATCAAAGAGCCACAAAGGGGTTGCTCCATCAAAGATATCTTCGTCTCTCGTCCGAGCCAAAAGCATCATCACCTACCTCTGGGAGTAACCCAGTAGCACATGGTGGTGCTATTCTGTCCGGCCTGCCATCCTCCGGCCTGCCCCGCGCCGAGTGGCACGAGCAACCCCGCAACGACGAGTAGCTGGGGCGAGAGCATCATATCGATATGTATCAAGAAGGCATGCACTTCTCGGGCTTTTCGACAGCTCGAACGACGATGAATCTAGAGACGAGACGAAGGTTCGCGATTCCCACAGCGCGATGCACGCACCAGAACCAGTTTCTCTGGGGGTGGCTCACCCGTCTAGGGTCGGTATGTAATGTGTATGTCGGTCGGTTCGTGGGTTGGATCTCACCCACCCACTCCCACTCCCAGCGACGCCAGTCGAAATCCGCCACCGAACATCACTCGGTGCGGAGATGCAGAGGAGAGAGTTGGTCGAACTCGGTCAAGCTGGTGGGTGGGACCGAAAGAGGGATTGGGCCATGGAGATCACGACTCTCTGACTGTGTTTGCAGGAGGGGGAAGAGAGTGAATGCAGGATGCAGCAGGCCTCGATGTTCCAGCGGACGATGGGACCGTTGAGAGGTGAGAGTGGCGGGGGGCAAGTCCCGAAAATGGGGAGATGGCCCGTCGATGCTTGTGCGATGGCATGTGTCTCGGGCGATGGGCAGGGGATGGGTGGGATCGTGTACGAAATACTCGATGTAAATGATTGGGAGGATGGCCCTTTGTGTATGTAATTACTTATTATATACTTCCGAGCCTGCCGGGGACCGGTGTTGGTGGGATGTATATGAAGCATTTTGTATATACAGCAAGACTTGGATATAAGATGTACAAGCGAGGAAGAGAGTTTGTGTAGGATATCGCAGGAATTGCTTATCTGACTTGAGACCACAATTCTTCAACTCAACCCCAGTAAAGAAGATATTCTCAGCCTCGCCGTACCGCACCCAAGACATGACGACTCCGTCTGACCGGAAAGCGGACCTGAACATGAACCTGAGAGGCGGGCGGTGGGAATACGAGAATTCATCATCACTTGATTTCAAGATTCATTCCCCTCCGCTTCTTTTTTTCTCTTCAGACATCACCGGCTCTCCCGACTCTCCAGCCGGTAGCATTTCCCTCTCGCGAAGAAACACGCACCAAAAGCCCAATCGACCTCTTCGTCTCGACATCGATGTGATGAGATCACCAAACTTCCGGTCGGCTCGAAAGGTGGAAGGCGGGACATGTTGATAAGCGCCGTGACGGACGGGTAAATCCACGATCCAAGCTTTTTATATTGGGTGTGCACCGCGCATCTCCGGCCGCCGTAGGGCGGGGTAAGGGTAGGGTCAGGTTGCAATATGAAGGGTAGGATCAGGTTGCAATACTGTGTATGACAATTGTGACAATTTGATCACTTCTCTTCATGTTCTCCGCCGTGGTCCCCCTGAGGCTCACCATCGGAGGTCACGACCGGATTCGGGGCGAGGGAGAGGAGTCGGTTGGCCTTCGCCACAATCGAGTACCGGGGATTTGATATCTTTCGGTCACGATTGCGGCGCGTGCCATGGTGCTGACGAGATGGACGGGGAGGGGAGGAAAGAGGGGAAAGAGGAATAGAAAAAAAGGAAAAAAAAAGAATAAGAAAAAAAGAAAAGGAGCGAAAAGAACACAGACGTTATCATGTGATTGATCGATGAGTAAATGAACGAACGAATAGAAGATGAAGATGGATGTCGAAACAGATCAAAAGAAGAAAGAACGAACGAAGCATCCGGAAGTGGAAGTCGCGAACATGGGGCCCGCCGATGTGCATCGGTATACATGGCAGATGGCAGGAGCATTCAACGGATCTCTAGCCAATCACGGCGTCTCTTCGCTTGCTCGTCCACTCACAGGCCTCGGTTGCCCTTCCTTCCCGATTCCATGCGGTGGGACAACGACAACGACCGTAGCTTCTTCTTTTATAGCGACGGACAGACATGCACATGCAGGTGCGACATGACTGACTGACTGGGACGGACGAACCACCGAGTTTCTTTCCATCTTCTCATCCATCTATTCCTCCACTCATTCTGCTCATCCATCCACTCATCTCCTCACCCACTTATCTCATCATCCATCTATTTACGCATCTACTCATCCACTCATCCACCCATACACCCTATACGCCTAATCCCCACCAACTTGTATACGCTTACTCCCACGGGGAATCGTCCTTCCTCTTCGAGAGCGTGGCGTTCTAGAGAAGAGACCGGCGAGACCAGCGATTCCAGCTGGCGGCAGCCATCCACGCATCCTCCTGGCCATAACGTCCCGTCGAGCTACTGCGAAGATGGCCCCCAATGAGATGGTGTTGGGCAACGGCAGTCCCGGGAGTACGTACGAGGTCGGAATAGAGGAGGGTGCCTGGGTTGCCAGCTAGGACGAAGACCAAGACCGTGGCGGACGGCGACCACGGGCTTCCTCTCACCCCCCCCACCTGACCCCTCGAGGTACTTTTCCACTCGTACGACGAGAGGAGACAGAGAGGGGAACGAGTATCGAGGATGTCGTTGCTGCATCCATCGCACACATATGAACGGAGCCCGAGCTACGAGTCCCCTACCGCCGAGTACATCGCTTTGTCTGCTGTCTTTTCTCGTTGCAATTTCCAACCGCTGCGCATTTTTCAAATCTCACAAATGGGACTTCCGAGCCCCCATCGAGGCTGGTTGGTTTGCTCTGGGGTCGCCCAACATCAGCCCATCGACCGACCCCGGATGAGTTGGAGCGATGGGTGGTCGGTGTGCTGGTGAGGCTCGGTCCAAGCATCTTCCATCTGCCTCGCCTGGACTCCTCTTTGCTATCTTCTGGCGGACGCTGCCCCTCCCCGCTCGACACCACAGCGACCGACGCGCATCTCCCACCTTTTCCCGGCCTATACCCTAGCTGACATATTGCCATCCTCTTGCTCCATTGGTATTCCAACGTAACATCGTGTTGGCATGTCCATCTTCCATCCCCGGTAGTGCCTGGGGGAGATGTGTACGTGATTACCGGGCTCCCATAGCTGTTTTCTCTCTTTGGATTTTCCTTCTTCATATGGCTCTCGGTCCACGAGACCTCATTCGTCGTATTTCTCGTCTCTCTTCTCTCCTCTCCTCCCAAGTCTTCGGCCGGGGTCTGTCTGGCTCGAAGTCGTCCGAGGCTGGGCAATACGACTCGGCTCTGGCCCACCTCGATTGCCATTGGCCCCCCGTCGACTCGTGAAGGTGTGCACCTTTTTCAGCCCGAGGGCTGACTGGCGCCCCGGTCGTATAATATTAACGACCCAGGCACCGCCGTCGCTCTGACCTGCAGTCGATCGCTGTTCCTGATTCCAGAAGTTGTCGGTCTTCTGCCCACGTTCGCTTTCGCAGAATACAGCGGGATTGCTGTCGTTCGGTTCAATCGTTTTGCGCACAAGAAATTCGAGAGCTTGCAATGGCTTGGAGTCGGAATCTGTGGGTGGGACTGGCGTTGGCGGGGTTCGCGAGTGCCGGCTCGAATGACACGGCGAGCGCTGCTGCTGCGAGCGACGTTGGCGACACCGCTGCCGGAGAAATCCAAGGTGGCATAAATTGGGGGCATCCGACGACGTCAACCTCGGAATGTCGTCCTCAGACGAAGACGGTCACGGAGACTTGTTATGTTACGCTTCCACCGCCCCCTCCGATTGTGTAAGTTCCGAAAGCTTGTGCGAGCTTGTCATGACTGATATTTTGCAGGATATCAAAGACCGTCACGGCCTAGTAGGTTTTGAAATTTGATAGGTAATTGAGAGGGGATGCTAACAAGGTGATAGCGTCACATACACCACGGACATTTATACGACGGTATGCAAAGTTCTGGCATAAACAAGTGTAAAACTAATTGGCAACAGTTGACCACCGATATTTACTCTACCGCAACAGTAGGCCATTTCGAGGAAGGGTGGGGCTTCGCCTTGCTAACTTAAGACCGCAGATCGATACGACTGACTTTGTCACGGCGACCGAATATGATACGTAAGTTGTTTAATCCCCGCGCTGGATTATTTGGGGAATGCAGACGGGATACGAAAGTTTGAGGGCAGACCCAAGTGCTGACGGATTTTATAGGATTACTCAGACTGAGGTCTACACGACAGTAAGTGTAAATTCAATACAAAAGGAGATGACATACTAATCAATCCATTAGTCGTATCCATATACAGTTACAGAGACCGACAGCTTTGGGTAGGCTAGACATTCAGTCGTTCGTTCGAGCATGACTAAGTGGGCTTAGATATACGGTGACAACGTCTCTCTGGTACACAACAGTCGAGACAACAACATTTACGTGAGTAGAATTTTCAAACCCTTTTTCTTCCTGAAAAGGTTTCTCCTGCAAGAAATTGCGCCAAGCTTAGTGGGATAAATCATGATGCTGATTATTTGCCAGCACCACAACATCTATCGCTACAACGGAAACAGATGTTGCTACGGTCTCCATTCCTTTTACCGAAACTGATGTATCTACTGTCACCGAGATAGAATCATACGCCGTGAGTCGAATTTGTTCAATTCTTTCTCGACCTGGAGCTAAAACGAGGAATAGGTTCCCACGACCATCATCACTACTGACTTTGAGACTATTACTAATGTGGCAACCATCACGGATTCGGCCACTCTAACTGATTATGAAACGATCACCCAATGGTCAACTAGCACTGATTATGAGACTTCGACGGTACGTTATTTTTTACTTGAAGTTTTAGCTTTGGATGGAATCGACGTGTACCGAATGGAGAACAAAGGGGTGTGGACTTGAATGGACCGATAGCCTTTGGCAAACAGAGATGACGAAATGATGCGACGGATTTATGCCAAAGAGAGACTTGAATTCCACATTTCTCGAGCTCTGATCTGGGTTGTCTCTCTTCAGGCGGCCGAGAATCTGCCGGACGAGAAATCCATGTCGTGGATCAGAGTAAAGGCTGTTGAGATTCGAAGCTAATGTTTCTTGCAGTTTACAACAACGGAAAATGTGACGTATGTCAGCAGTTATCCCGTCACAGTCACTAATGATATTACCGTCTGGGCGACGACGACGAAAGTGAGCGTTTCGGTGTACAAGACGACGGCGACTTCCACTATAAGAATTCCGGTATGTTCTTCTCCCCTCGCTTTTCCTTCAACTATCAAATCTCTACCTCTGTCTCTGAGATTCTTGGACGGTATATTCTGTTGCGATTTTCTTCCGATTTTGCCCTCTTTCAAGTATCCAGATTGGATCTGAGTTTCAGCCGCAAGATCCACGTGTTGAGCCTTCATCTTGGTTTTCTATCCATCCGGATCTTGTGTTGAGATGAAAGTGGAAGGACTTGATGTACCGGAACTGCTTTGATCTAGTCACCATCTATGCACGTAATACACGTGGAAGTTCTTTTAGTCGGGGGACTTTGAAGCGCTTCGCTGTCCAATTGCATCTTAGCCGATCCAATAACCCCTTTACTCCTCGCTTTCTTCCTTTCTCTATCTCCTCGTCCCTCCCGAGGAACTTGAAAGGCCAAACCACTAATATTTTCCTCAGTATCCGACAACCGTCACTAAAATCAGCACCAAAGATATTTACATCACAAAGAATATCTATATCACAACGACTGAGATCCGGATCTGTCCCACAACAATCACTAAGACGACAACAAAATGGACTAGCTATCCTGTAACGAAGACGGTTGATCACACATCTACTGTGGTGGAGTGGAGTAGTACCACTATAGTCAGTTTGGCTACAGTCACAACGAGGTCAGTTTATTTTTGCTTTGGTCTCTTTAGTTTGGAAATGATAAGGGTTGGGGGTTGTATTGCGCCGTAGAGTGGCTTTTGGAAAGCTGATGCTCTGTTTTCTCACTCATCCCAACCGATATACATCTATAAATAAACCTTACTAACTCCTTTTGATAGTACAACTGTCACTGATACTCTCACCTTGACGAGTGCGACGACGGAAATTGATACGACGTCGGTTTCCTATCCGGTTACCCTAACGGAAATAGATACTTTGACTGATACCGAAACTGTACGTTTTTGTTTTTCGTTCTGCTTGAGATCCCCTTTTGCTCTACCACCCCTTTTCCGTATTCTTTTCATTCTTCATCGTCCATTTTTTATTACCTCGCTATATCTACCTTTCCCTCCTCTTCTCTCCAATGACAAAATGCTGACCTCTTAATAGGTCATTGACACGATTACATCTCTAACGACTGCTACCGTGGTTTCAAGCTCGACGATATTCATTACATATTCAACCACCCTAGTTGTTACGACTTCGTACCCAGTCACAATTACTGATGATTTCACATTAACAACTACCGATTTCATCACAACCACATTCACCACAGTTGAAACCTCTGTTAGTACATCGGTCACTGTTTCCACAAGTTTCATCAGTAAGTACATCAACCCTTTTTCAAACTGCTTAACTAACATCTTCCTAGCAACCACTGCCACGTTAACAGAAGGCAAGTATTCTCGCGCAAGGCAACTAATTCCGCTAACATATTTTAGTCTTCACAAGTACAAGTCTCACCACTTTTACTCAACCAGCATCTACAGTTACAACTAGCATTTCTGGGAGTCTGACCACCATCACTCTGCCAGCCTCGACAATCACCGATACTTCCATTTTGAGCTCAACCATCCTGGTGACGACCACTTTGACCCAGCCCGCTATCACTGTTACCTCGAATGTCCTTGTTTTGACAACAATAACGGCCCCCGGAAGTACCATTACCACGTCCATCTCCGGCTCTCTGACCACGATTACCGCTCCTCCATCCACAATAACGGCCTTCATCACGATTACCGATGTCGAAACTGTTACTCTTTCCCAGCAAATCTCGACCATCGGCGCCACCGTAACGGTCACGGAATCATTTACTTGTCCAAAGCCAACCAACACCGCTCCAGTCACTCCCCAAGCTACCGGAGACAATGCACTCTGGGGCTGCTCGCCAGGATACGTCTGCAATCCACCCAAACCCAGTGACTGCAGCATCTGGGCCGAACCTCCAGACTTTAGCTACCAATGCGCCGCCGAATTCTGTGAGATTGCGCCGTTTGTCCAAGATGTCATCTGGCCATGCAACGAAACCACCTACTACCCACCCACACCCGGCTACTTCAACCTCAATCCGGAGGCCTTTGGCCTCGATTACGGTATCTTCCTCCCTGGCAAGGCCGTCGTAGAATACGCAATCGACAGCCATGGAAGCAAAGTCCTCACCACCTTCACCACCGGCGACTGGGCCTCCCAAACCTCCATCACACACTTCCCCATCCCAACTAGTAGCGCTAAACTCCGGAAGCGAGACGATACTGTCGTACCTTCGGTCTGCTTCAACCTGTGCAATAACGCCTTCATCGAAGCGCAGCGTGTGGGAAAGATCCCTGCTCTCTGTGGTCCATCAAGTGTCTTCGAGAGCGATCTCGCAGCGTGTGAGGCATGCGTGGCGGCGAACGACAGAGAGGAGAAGGGAAGCCTAGGGGTGTCTGTTGGTCCTGAGTTCGAGCCCTTCCTCGGTTTCTGTAGCTCGCAAACGGCGGTAGCAGTCGTGGCAGCGAGCTCCACGAGCGGCACGACAACGATATTGACCACGGAGACGGTGGTCCCATTGAGTTCGAGCTCGCCGGCCAGTGTGGCAGCGACAACTTCCAGCAGTTTAAGTACGCCGAGTCCACCGTTCGTAAATAGCAGTAGTTCGATATCTTCGTTCTCGACATCTTCGAGTTCGACGACATCAGGCAGCACGCTTAACAGCACGCCGACACCTACATCTTCATCCTCATTATCCATCGTCTCTACATCCAGCACCGTTCTCGCCTCGAGCACAGCTGCGGGCGTCTTGACTACTTCTAACAGTTTGTCTATCCCTCTTACTTCTAGTACCAGCGTGAGCCAAAGCTCAAGTGTTGTAGGTGTATTTACCAATTCTTCGACTTCTTCGGCCACGTCTTCTTCGTCTTCGTCTTTGCTCGTCGGTGTGAATAGCACCAGCACGACGAGTTCGGAAGCGAGTGCGACTAGTAGTGGGCTGATCCAGGTGACGGGTGGGAGTGGTGCGTTTAGCGTACGTCCAGCGTCGGCTTCGGCACTGTTGGTGATGTTGATGGGTGGTGCGGTTGTGATGTTGCTGTGATGAGTGGAGAGGGGTGTTAAATGAGTTCAGTTGGGTGTTTTGGGATTATACATACTGCATTTTGGATAGGTGTGGGTTTTGCATTTTTGGAAAGCTGGGGGGATAATTTAATCTTCATTGTTGAGTGGGGTGGATGGAGTTGGAAATGTTTTTGTGTCATGATGTTATGAGTTGCATGGGTTTAGAGATGTGGGAGGGGATGAGGGAGGAAAGTCATGATACACACGGTCTTTTACGATGGGATATGATGCATGCATACATCGATGGATATATAGGGGAAGGGAAATGCAGACGGGGGTGAAAATGGGGTTAACGAATGCATGTCACGCTCTTTTATAGATAGGTAGGTAGGTAGGTAGGATAGTTAGTTTAGCCTTGGATGGGATAGGATAGGGCTAGAGAGGGAGATAATGGATCTACAAGTGGAGTGGATGGAATGGCCTGCCGCGGATAATTGGATGAAAACGGGAAGAGAGGGAAGCAAGAGGGAGGAGGGAAACAAAGTACATATTCTATATCTGGTGTTTAATGTTTGAGTTATATACGCACGGGCGGGGTGGCAAGGGGAAAAGGGGAGGATGGGTTCGATTCTTGTAGATACTTGTAATTCCGTGTGGATTTGGTGTGGAAGATGAGAGGAAGGGGATGAGAGGGTAGAGGAGGGAAGGAAGGGAGTGAGTAATAAGGAGAGCATAATAGCCATGAAATAAGGAGAATTCAATTCTTTCTCATCGGGTTAGTGGTCTGATTTGATAGTGTACTAGTCGGTGTGTTTCGCGGGGTCTTTTGGGGTATTCAATGGGGGGTATCTTGGTGTGTGGATAGAATAGAATGGAATGGAGTCTTGCTGGTGGAGGGATCAGTAGGTGAGTGAGTTGTGGGTTGAGCGAGGTTTTAAATAAGTGAGGCAATTGGTGTGTTCTTGAGTATGTTTTTGAGTTTGGTCTTAAATTTGTTTTTCGGTGGGAGCTAAGAAGGGGTAGCAGGCTGTAGGTAGTGGTAGAGTCAAATGGACCTTTTTCTTTTAAGAATTGAGAATTGAGAATTGGGATAGCTGTGTGGGGGTTTTAGGGGCGGAGGGGGTTTAGAAGAGGAGGGGGTGGAGAGGGGGTGGGGGTAAAACTGGATGAGTGACTTTGAATAAGGTTAAGCATTTAAGGTTCATATATATGCTTATATTGTGGTTTAGTAGAATCATTTGAAATAGCAGGTATGCTTTAGCTGTTTGTCATTGTTTCACTGTAGAGAGAGGAGGCTGATGTATACCACGTGACCTAGGCACCCTGATTTAGCCTAATTCCCCAGGATGGTTGACTCCGCGGTTAAAGCAAGGAGAATACCAACGTCCTTCGTAAGTGGGATATAACAACAAGTGGAACGTCTGGAATACCATGACTGCGTTTAGCTTTCGCATCTTGCTCGCTAAGGTTGATATATCTCCAGACTTTTGGTCAGCAATGGGTTCGTTCCCCCGCACCCACCCTTCTCCGTACGTACGGTGGGGTGGTATAAAGCAGTATAGACTCATTGATCTCAGCTGAACTGATTTGCACATATATAATTATACTTTAATATCATTCCCTTGGCACCTCTATTTACCATCCCGCCTTGTAGATATCCAACTAAAATCAAACAAGTAAACCAACCAACCACCAACCATGGCTCCCATCAACGTCGGAATAATGGGCTACGGCTTCTCTACCAAGAGCTTCCACCTCCCCTTCATCCTGCCCAACCCCGACCTCAACGTCTACGCATTCCTGCAACGCGCCGCCGCCCCCGCCGACAAATCCAGCGTCGAGCCAGGAAAACACTGCACGGTTGATTATCCAAATGCAAAGCACTACCGCACTACCGATGAGTTTTTTGCCGATCCGAAGATCGAGCTAGTGGTTGTGTGTACACAACATGATACCCATGCCGAGTTTGCGGAGAGGGCGCTTTTGGCGAAGAAACACGGTAGGGGTTGAGTTTGTAGAAGAAAATGGGACTTGGCTGATTCGAGTTTTTGTAAAGTGGTGGTCGAGAAGCCGTTTACGGCTACTTCGGCGGATGCGGATCGTTTGATTGCGTTGTCGAAGAAGAGCGGCAAGATATTAACTGTATTCCAAAGTAAGCCCCGTACCCCCCCTTTCCTAAACCCATTCAGCAAACCTCACATCCCACCTCCATCCCCCAAAACCCCAATACTAACCCTCCCCCCCCCCCCCAGACCGCCGCTACGACTCCGACTTCCGCACCCTCCACCACCTCACCCAAACCCCCGCCTTCGGCCCCATCACCGAATGCGAAATCCACTACGACGTCGACCTCCCCAGCTGGATCTCCTCCTGGACCTCCCCCTCCTACTCCCCCGGCGACGGCATGATGTTCGGCCTCGGCTCGCACTCCATCGACCAAGCTCTGCTCCTGTTCGGGCGCCCCCAGACCATCACGGCGTTCTACCGCTCCCTGCGCGGCATCGAGAGCAAGACCGACGACTCCTTCACCATCATCCTGCAATATGGCGGGGCGCAGAAGAACCTCCTCGTGACGGTGAAGACGAGCGTCGTGACGCCGATGCAGGTCCCGTTGAAGTTTCTGGTGCGGGGGTATGATGGCAGCTTTGTCAAGTATGGGGATGATGCGCAGGAGGGGCAGATCGCGGCGGGGTTGGGGGTGGGGAGTCCGGGGTTTGGGGTCGAGCCCGAGGGGATGTGGGGGTTGCTGACGACGAAGGAGAGGGTGTGGGAGGGGCAGAGGCGGGAGGAGGGGGGAGGGGAGGTGGGTCGGGAGGTATCCGAGTTTGAGGGGGGAGTATGCTTTGTTTTATACGGATTTGGTGAGGGCGGTTAAGGGGGAGGGGGAGGTGGTGGTGAAGGCTGAGCAGAGCCGGGATGGGATTAGGGTTATTGAGGTGGCGAGGGAGAGTGCGGAGAGGGGGTGTACGTTGCCGTTTTAGTTGTGGGTGGGTGGGGAGGGTGAGATGGTAAATAAATAAATATTGGTGGTTGAGTTTGGGTTTATTTGTTTGGGATAGTAGGTTTGCCCCTCCAGTCGTGAAATTCTTAGGCCCTTGTCAATATCGCCTAAACCTCAATCTTCGCTTATTACAATTCGGCTTATCAATATATACACCGAGTTCCGACACTCTAAAAAGAGCTTGATTGCTCTAAATTCACATGACTCATTCACTGCATCTTACGAGGGTGAAAAGCAAACCCCAAATTCATACTCTGACACCGTTAGACCGACCCGCTTTCCACATTATAAAATTAATCTATTAAGTGTTATCCACAAAATGTTAGGTTTGGTTTTAATATAGTGGTTTTTATAAATGGAACTACTGTATTCAATATTATATCTACCACTCCTAAAAGGCAGGGGGAAGATTGAGAGAAGAGCCGATAAAATTGATAAAGAATAACTACCCCTGAAACTATATAAAGTTCCCTCTGGCTACCTAGCTAATGTGCCATAGTAGGACTGATTGATCCCGTCCCGCGACTCTCCTAGTCTAGGAAAGGGTTTGGATGTGAGATTTCTGTGTTTGCAGACTAGTTGTTTGATATTATGTGTTTTTGCGCAGAGCTATTGATACATAAGTCGCTCAGACGGAAGGTTTACTAGGTAAACGTTACACTATATAACTTTATCCTTGGTTAAATATCCGACTATGACCAATCTTTCGAGTATCTCATTTCCCTCGCTAAAAACAGTGCTGAAATTTCAGTAGTCTAGCAAGAGTTAAGATCAGGCACGAGAGAGGATCGCATATGTCTATGCACAGCTAGGGTAAAGACTTGAGGCTTCACGAAGAGCCATTAGCGGAGGCATAAAATCGGGGAATTACAAAACTATACAAACCTCTACGTCTAGAAATATAGAAACAGTACGCAAATATTTGTAGTAGTGTTGTTTTATGTCAATGGTGCAGTACTTAGGGCGCCGTCTAACTCTTCCTAGGGATATATAAGGCGTGGCTAGCTAGGGTAGCTTGCAAATAGGCGAAGGAGAAGAAGGGATGATGCAGAAAAGAGCTTCAGCCATATTCAGACTAAAGTTCATAGCATAAAACCATCGCCAAGTGCATTACTAAGTGTTGTGTCCTCCAAGGTGCCTAGTAGCTCCTACGCGCATAGATGCATGTCACGTGGCAACCAGAACCGTCATTTTGGGCTACTCGGCTAAGGAGGCATGTTAAAGCCCTGCTGAGAAACGATTAGTGCTTTTTAAATGTCTTATATGTTCTCATAGGTAATTCATATCTTTTTGAGTATTTGTACATAGTGTCTGCAGCTCAACTTGCATATCATGTGACTTGGCCTTCGGCAATTCGATCCGGGCTTAGCGTCTACCACAGGGCTGTGCAGCTTGAGGCTACCTTTTCAAATAGTTGCTGTTGTTGTTCTAGATTGCTAAGTCACAGTATAACTATGAGTTCCAACAGTTCTATACCGGAAGCCGACGTCTACAAAGACGATGTCAAGCGTTCCAATCATACCATGAACCCGCTTCTTTGCAGGCAGTGTCAGCCTTGGGACAACTTGTGGGACTTTGAGCCACAACGAGCGCCTTATTTGAACCTAGAAGAGCTCTCATCCAATGTGGATTGTGTGATATGCCAAGCTGTCCTGAAGATAGTCAATACCCGGCTCAAGCAATCCGAGTCGTTCGAGCAATGGCCGATGACGAGAGTTTTTGTTCGCAATGATGGCCCCTTCTTTCTTGATACCGAATGCTTCCCTGCGTATCACCCCAATCGAGAGGATTCGACAGACCCGACTAAAACTGTTATTCGCTTGATCATGAGCTTACACGTCAGTATGTTATTGAAAGACGAAAAATCCCCAGAGGATATCGACAATGCGGCATCAAGCATTGCCATAACTCCCCAATTCTGCTTCTACTATTCTACTGGTGCAGATCCACACGTTACTAGCATTGAGCCTTGGGAGGTTCCCTTCTTTGATATTTCGCTTTTGAAGACATGGCTTCAAGGCTGCGAAAACGTGCACGGTAGCCAATGTATCTGGGATAAATATCACTCAATTGGTAAGTAGTTTAGCGTCGTATTATCTGGATGCAGGAAAGTAATCTAACATCGTTTTCTAGCTGACATGCCACTTGGTTTCAGAGTCATTGATGTTTATTCTATGAAGATTGTGAAACCAGCTGAGGCGGTGCGCTTCGTGGCTCTGAGCTATATGTGGCAGGGTGGTGACGAGGATCACATACAACTAGAGAACAAAAATATCAAAGCGCTTGAACTTCCCGGCGGGATGGCTACCATTTCTCTCCCTAACATCATTTCGGATGCCATCTCTCTTTGCAAAGACCTAGGAGAGACATATCTATGGGTTGACCGATTTTGCATCATCCAAGATGATGCAGAATCAAAACATAATCAAATTTACGGCATGGACCGGATATATCGCTCAGCCTTTTTCACTATTGTAGCTGCTCTCAACAAACGTGATGGACAAGGAATACCCGGCTTCGCTGGACGGCCGAGAATCTCCTCCATGTGGAGGCCAGCATATGACTGCGAGATTGAGGGGCGTGGAATACGTCCAAATTGTACCACGAATATCGTGGATCTTTCCCTGTGGAATAAGAGAGGATGGACCTTTCAAGAACGAGTCCTCTCTACGCGATGTCTGTTCATCACAGAATTTCAAGTTACATTTAAATGTGGAAAAGGAGAGGCCACCGAGGAACTCGCATACTGCCCTCAACGCCCATATATGAATGATGATTCTGCGATAATTGTGGACTCTGAGTCAGAAGAGGAGAGGGAGATTGAACGGCAGGAGTACTCCCAAATTCCTACATTCACGAGGCGGACATCCTATACAAGAGGTAGAGACTACAACATGAAAAGCTCAATATCACTTGATGATTACTTCCATTTGGTTGAAGAGTATACTTTGCGGCAACTATCGTTCAAATCGGATATCCTTAACGCATTCGTTGGCGTCGGAAAGTCTTTTGGCGAATCTTTCGGCTCGGCTATGATATTCGGTCTCCCTGACAAATACATGCCCCAAGCCCTGATGTGGAATTACACTGGCTTAGTAGAAGCGAGAGTGGAAGCACCACAGGTTCCTAGCTGGAGCTGGGCATCATTAGTAAATCCAGTAGAGTACTATCGGATGAATGACAGGAATCCAACAGAAGAAGAACTTCTAAGTGTCGCTAGTTTGGTCTACTTTCATTTTCAGGACCCACAACTTGGTCTTCGCAAACTCGCCGTTCAAGAAATGTGGATTGAGTACTTGATATCTATTGAAACGCTAGCGAATGAAGATGAATTACCGGTCCTAGAGGCCAAATACGTTCCGGGAGTTACAAGATCTACTATTACCTGGAGGGAATGCCCTCACAGTCCTTGGACGGCGGTGGCCCATACAACGCTTGATCCCGCTGCGTGCAGTATCGCTAGCACCCTTCTCGGCTCGCTCGTATTCAACACAACTGTGGCGTCTCTGAAGATTAAGTACGAGGCAAGCGATAATGATGATAATGCACAATCTTCCGAGCTGGACGTTGAAATTTGTAACTCAAAAGGAGAATTAGTAGGGTGGTTATATAAGATAAAACGAGACTGGATCGATGCACAGAAGGGTGACGACAACATTTTTGAGTTCATCGTGTTATGTGGAACTCTGGCAGACTTTAAGACTAGGAAGGCTATGGCGCAATTCATGAGAAATTATGACATGTGGGAACTGAATGTCATGTTGATTGAGAGGTTGCCTTTTCAGCCATTTGTTGTACGTCGTGTTGACGTTGGATTTATCTTTGCGCACAAATGGAAGGAGTGCAATCCTCGGTGGGAGACGGTCGTTCTTTGTTAGGGATAGAAGATTAGGAGTTCGAGGTTCCTAGAGCAAACAGGGGTTATAAGTGTGATATTACTACTGCCCATTAGGTGGCTTATCATGCAGCACAAATTCTACTAGACCGACCGTATTCTTTTACAGCTTCAATATTAACAAGCAAACTCGGGTCTTTGAGGTGCTGGTGGTTTTCAGTGTTGAGAGGTAGAATTTAACATTCATACTGTAAACGAGATTTAAGTATGTCCTAGTAGAAATTTCAATGGTCTTCTAAAGGTATGTTAATAGAGTTGAAGGGTGTAAATTAAGTAGCAAATGAATTGAGGTCCCAACAACCGATTACTGATAGGGGAGCCAATTAATTCTAGCCCAGAGTATAAGGGGCTAGCTTTCTTTAGCGTGGAAGACTCACCCCTTTTACTGCTTATAATATACTTCTTTTTATATTATATATCATCATTTGACAGGGAGAAGAAAGATATTAACATATGCAAATCCCCACGGGAGATATTAAAATCCACAACGAAAAGAAATCCGACAACAGTTTCCAGTATTAATAGTACTTCGCTTTCGTAAACTTAAAATAAAGGTGGAATTGTTAAGATAAAAGTAGATATATAATATAAGCAAAATTAACAAACATAAATTAGATAAGCTCAAGTTCAAAGATAAAAGTTATATTCTTTTCGCGGAGTTGATCTGTTATATCTTCGACAGTTGAAATTCCACGTAACATCCATCTGTTCTGGTATATTTTGTTGTACCTAGTAGAAAGGATTTCTAGCCTCTTATATACACAAGCCTTGGATATTACGCTAAGATACTTGTATTCGTAAAAGGAAGATGTAGTGAATTCCTAGTTCAAAGTGAAATATCTTTTCTCTATTCTGACTGGAAACTATAAACTCAATTGCTAAGGTGTCGGAAATGTGAACTCGCGTTGGACGTCAGAATTAGAGGACAAGACGAAGGGTTAAAGTACCTCTAGATGCTTAGAGAAGGAGGTAGGTGTAAGATTAATTATATCACCTGGGGAACTGGCATCATTTTTTATTTTTGAATATTTTTGAATTTATTATTGGATTAAGAAGTATTGTTACTCTACCTATTATATATAGCACTATTTTCAAGTTCAATAGTAGTTAAGTATTTGATAATAAATAACTATGCTACTTCGAGAAATTGAGTCTACAAGTGTGAATAGATATAGTTTTAAATAATTCTTAAGTGGAAGTGTTCTTAAAGGAAGTTGAAGTAATATAGCTTATAATAAGAATATAGATATATACGATAGAATGTATTTTAAACCATTTCTTCAAAAGAGAAAAATATATTTATACCCCTTTTAAGAGCGTGAGCTTAACAGTGAATTTGTAAAATATAGGGGGACAGATAGGAGTGATTCACTCTAGGACCTCATGCCAGGAACCGATGCGGGAGGATTGAATACAAGCGAGTGTAATATAAAAGTAAAACAACACAAGGAATACACCTGTTTAAAAATCATAAATTTCCCAGGAAGTTTACCAACGGACTTGTAAATAGCAGTTTCATAGGGTAAGAGGGTAGGGAATTCAATCATCTTTCCCTTGAGAAAGACAATTAGGATATATAATAAAGTTTTAGTTTTTAAGCTTTCTTTTAAAATCTAAAGTGAAGTAAACAATTGTTTCTAACCTGATAGAAGTTGGATGTTCAACAGTAAACGAATAACAAATGACAACACAAGAAGTAAGTCTAGCAGAAATACCCCACTCCTCACCCCTCACCCCTCACCCCGTATCCTTATTCAATTCTCAACTTCCCCAATAGCCGAGAGAATACAAATAAAGGATCTAGTCGCTTGCTCATTATTCAATAATATCATACTGTAATTCGTTATTTGACCTATGCCCACATCCCAAGATCTCTATATCCTTCTATACCCACATCTCAAATGATTCTGGAGAAAGAATACGTCTGCTCACACACTACAATAATAAAATTATCCAGATAAGCAGAAACATCTTATCCAAACCCAGGCTTGTCCTTCATTCTACCTTCACCTCTATTCCTCCAATTTCAAGCCCAATAAACATATTTCCCATCCACCCACTTAAATTCTTATCACAGATATAAAAAGCAAATATGAATCTCCTTTTTTCTAATAACTAAACACTTCCGATCTAGAAATGCCATACATTGTGCATCTGGACTTCGTTGGAAACAAATGCAAAGAGTACCTTCCAATTGTAAAGTTTTAGTAGACTAGTTATAAGCTTTAGTAAATTGATACAAATCTCACCCTATAGCCCCGACAACAACTCCCCCTTCCGCCATCCCCACTCCACCCCCACGCGAATAAAACAACACTACAAACCTACTCCACAATAAAAACCAATTCTACAGCAACTTCATCAAACCCCACATTTCTTTCTATAACAAACAACCCCTTGTAACAAACACCCCCCTCCCACCTCCAACAACCACCTTTAAAAAATACGAAATAGATCCACTACCTCTCCTCTCTTAATCCCCCACTTAGATATCAATAAAAGATGAAAGCAGGCCAAATACAAATGAACAAAGATATCCGTAACTGGAATTAGGATGTACGCCTATACTCAAAATTCATCCCATACGCTTAGGTTTTCATACCTATCGAATCCTTGTCACGTGTGACAGGATTTATAGTCATTAAAGTTGGAATAGAATAGCAACCGTTTTCCGTACGGTTGAGAGCATAGAAATGAGTGAAGAGCAAAATAGGAGGCTCTCAATAGCTATATATATATATATATATACATACAAGAATAGGATCCCTTAGGCAAGAAAGTACTTCCTCGCCGGGGAAAGAGTTCCAAAGACTCCACATTTGAAATTTACTAAATGGAGTAGTATATCCACGGATCTAACAGTTCTATTGGTCGAATTCTCCTTGCTAACAAGAAGTCTCGAGAAGGCTTGGCGCAACTTTTCCCCGACGAGGAAGTAAGTGTTCCTCACTGTACGACTACAAAACTATACAAGCATGCTCTGGCTGGAATCATTGAGCTAGGTAGTATATAATTAGGCTGGTAACACCATACAAATAGTATGCATTCGGAACGCCTGAGGACGGGATCCTTAGGAACAGGCTTGCACACAAGCGTTGAATGAATTCACCTAAATATAGTGGGGATATAGAAATAATGAGAGTCGTAGCGCATAGTCAGGTGACCGTTGAACCGACAATGCCCCTGCTATATCTTTTCGACCACTATTATACCTCTTTTATACACCTTTTACCCCTTGTCCCTTTTCCCCCTCTCCTCTCTCCCCTCCTTCTCCCTACCCAACTATCCAACTACCCACCACACCAAACCTTCCTATAACACTACATCTCACTCTATTCGCTTTTCCTCTCACAACTTCCTCTGTGTCCTCACCTAAGATACCCACCAACCCCCCCTTATTAACTCCACAAACGAGTTCTCTTCACATCTCTCCTTACACCCTCCCTTCCTTCTCCCCCGAGCATCTATAATACCCCCACCAACAAAACCCCCCCTCTTTCTCCCATCCCAATTCCCCTTTCCCTTACCACGTTCCACCCCATTTCCCTAGGACAGTACATCATCCTCTCCGACCCTATTCCATCCATCCGATATCAATTTACTTTACGATAACATATCTCATCTCTCACCTTCTTGAACACGACTCTATACACCCATCCATCTCATCCCATCTTATCCCATCCCATCTGATCCCATCCTATTTTATCCCATCTAACCTCACCTATCTTACCGAATAATTTCTATCCCGTCCTCCACCACCTCATCATCAGATAAGACCACATCCAACTTTTATTCCCTTAACCATATTCTCATTTCCTATCAAGAGATCGACTTTCCACTTCAACCTACCCATCCCATCCCTTCTTTATAGCCATACCACCCCTCCCCCCTCCATCGAACCTCCCTTCTCCCTCTGTCACTCATCCTACCAACCTGAGAAAATCACATCAACCTAATCTCACAATCACGAAACCAAAACCATGATTAACATAAATAATAATTTTTGATTTTTATTCTACTACCCCCGCCGACTCCCTAGCCAGTGTGCGGACAGGAGATGTGTACAACTTTGTATTTCCAATCCCGTCGCAATGCTGCGTCCTATGTGCAAATCCGTATATCATAACCCTTGATCCAGAACGCCAGATGCTTGTGCATCTCCCTTCCGGTGTGGCGAATGCCGTGCCGCCCATTATCTAGCCTAGGTTGAAGTATGCCGTAATCTCATCCGGTTCATCCGCAAGATATGCACCGTTATCCCTCCTGTCATTTTTCGCCCGTGCATTCAATGCTGAATCCATACCTCTGCCATAACCATGACAATAACCATGCTGTTCATCCTTCACATAACTCATGATAACCTAACAGTCACACTCATAGCCTCCCTCTGTCGTGACTTTGTTCCACATTGATACCGCGATCAACGTGGCATTATAAACTCAACCGGTCCAGGCTTAACCGGTCCATACTCCTCTGTCTCCTCACCACCCCTAACTTAAAATACCTCTCCTCGCCTGTCGCTGTCCTTCCACCGATATACCATTTCTCGGCCCCAAGCACGTCTCTGAATCCTTCGCTGCTGCTGTCGCTTCCTCTTCTGCCTCTGCTACTTATGTATTTTTGTCCTCCGTCGGGGCCTTGGCCTGGCGAGCGGCCTAGTGGCGATGTGGAATGTGGCCGAGGAGAGGTTAGACTTGTGAGCGCTCCTGTGGTGGCCCCGCCTGCCGCGGAGGCTTTTGATGATGTGGTTATCGTGCGTGGCTGCGAGGGCGAGGAATTATATGCTGTCGAGGAAGAAGGGTGGGGAGCGGAGGAGGTGGGTGTCGATTTGACTTGAGCTTGTTGTATCGCAGAATGGGCTCTGAAAGCGGCGAGGAAGTTGGTGAAGAAGGGCCGTTGGGTAGGCATCCTGGATGAGGTTGACATTTGTCCGGCTCGGTCCTGAAGACCGAAGGGAGTATATGAATGAAGCCGCCGAGTTGAGTGGGACAGAGTCGGGACAGTCGGGAGGAGACGGATGGCCGGTTTGATAGGCGTTGTGGTCGAGATGCTGGGGCGGAGCGGTAAGAGATGAGCCCTCTTTATCTCTTGATGGAGATGCAACTGTGTGATAACGGCAGGTGATAGAGTGCTATTATACCTTCACGACTGCGGTGGGAGAGGCTCTCCGTTTTATCCGGCGATGATGTATCTTATCGGTGTGCAGGATCTCGTCGGGTTTCGATTCGTCAATGCGATCCAATACCGCCGTCATGGAGATCCCAAAATCGGGTGCGCACAGTACCAAGGCCAAGACGTAAACCCAGATCTGCAGACGGGATGCAAGTTGAGAAACGAGGTCGCAGAGCAGATGAGGGGTCGTCGTATATAAACCGCAGACGGTCGGGCGAAAAGGATTGCCTGCTTGCCTCGATGCGGTTTGTCCGGACCAAGGTAAAGAGGTCGAGAGGCAAAGCAAAGCCGACTAATGGCGACCGGAATCCTCTCAGGATCTAGCGGAAGTCTGAGTGCGCGGGTGGCCAATCACACGAGCGCGCCGTTGCGGAGGACAGGAAGGACCCGAGTACGTGGAAGGAGGGGAAAAGGGCACAGATGGGGAGATGGGGAAGATGAGTTCAGAGTCGTAAGTTTGAAGACGAGATGGGCTGATATGTGAAGGTTGGCATGCGCCGTTTATGACTGATTCGATGTATGTGTCTGGGGTCGTTGCATCGGGTTTGAGAAGAGGGTGGGGAGGGAAGGCCCCGGTTTAAAGGGATGGCGGCAGAACGAGTGAATAGGAAGAGAGATATTGGTCAGGTCCCTCTTGTTCGGGCGGGATCCGGATGTCAGATTGTGGTCCTTCGTCGAGGCGGCTTCTTGTCTGGTGTTGTCTCGGGTTCCAGCAAAGAGCGGTCGGGAGTTATATATAAATACGCTGATCACGTGGGATGGATGGAAGAAGATGGGATAGGCTGAAGGCGTGAAAGAGGGATAAGGGAAGGTTGGAGAGAGCTATCGTCAGCGGGAAATCGTCGCTTTTGTAGTTCGAGGACCCTTTCCTTCATATGTTGTGTCTCAAGCCATTTCCGGGTGCCAGGTCTTCAAGTTGTCAGGTGCGCGGGAATCGGAAGTCGGCCTTTAAGGGCAATCAATCACTTTGAGAGCCGTAGCCGCAATTGAGGAAAAACGAATAACAATTCAACACGATCTTCAAGAAGAGGCAGCCGAGTCGCCATAGAAGGCACACGAAGCAAGTGCAGGAAACCGATTCTTCCGAAAACCTTACCCGGAGCACCGATGGTTTCGGATCCGTATCACGTGACAGACCCGGAACCATAATCCGGAAAAAACCGATCGACTGCAGCAACACCACGTCCAAGCCTGACTCCGATTGCCATTGAATCCCCAACGCACACTCTACTACAGATCTATGATCATGGCTAGCATAGTATGATGCACCCGCAGCTCCTCCGCCTCTCGAATTCTCCGGCTAACATTCTTTGTGCTCGCAGGCTCGTTCCTCGACCCGCGTCATGTCTCCAACCTACAGGAGAGGCTACTCGACCTACATAAGTCCCTATGGCCCCAAGTACGTCCGAAGAGGCATTGTCGGATAGAGAGAAAGCAAAGGGCTTACGCGGAGATATAGGTACAAGGTTCAACCCAATGTTGCTGGATGGACGATTCAGAGCGCCGCCAAACTGTATGTTCTGTTCACATTCCACCGGATGGTGCACACTACTTCATAGCCACCACTCCGATAGAACAACACCAATTCTATGCCCGGAGACGAAACCGAAGCTATATACGGATTCAGGCTGACGATAGATAGCGGAATAACCCTCGGTGCTTTCGGAGGTGTTGCCGGTGTTTTCGCGCTGTTTTTCTTCGCGGATATTCCAAGGGTACGAAAGGATATCATGCAGGTATGTTTGAAGGCTACACTTTCGAAGCAGCAGATGGCTGATTCAAAATAGAAAGTGCCGGTCATCGGCCCATACTTTATAAGGGAGATTCCTGCCTCAGATAACGTACGTTTCCTCCCGATTCTCTCTATAGTGTTACAACTCGAGTCTGGGAGGTTGTTTTTATTCTGGATCTTGCAGTTATCAAAGACGTTATCATTCCCGGATCTACGAGGCTCGAATCTAGGAAGCCCAAGTCGAGCTTAATATGCGCCTCTACGGGGGACCTATAGACAGCCTGTGTACAACGGAACCCCTCGACGACCCCAGGCTTCCCTTGCTGCAAATATACCCTTTCGATAATATACTGACCACTTCTTTTCTAGCCATTCTAGGCGTGCTCGCCCGACTGGGATAGACACATGGGTAGCGGCAGTGGGAAAGGAGGAGTGGCAGGAGGAGTAGAAGGAAGGAAAGTCGGCAGCCAAACCCAATTATACCCGACACTATTGTACAAAAACCTACAAAATAGACAAGACATCTTTTCTAACGAATCCCCCTCCCTGTGCTTTTCATCGTAACAATATTGCATCCACCATCCCACACAGCCCCTATCCAACGTCGCAATAAGTAATATCTTCGTGTCACTTTCTCGAAACTCGCTCGCTTCTCGAACCTTCCGTTTACCAATCTCGCAAGGCTGACACCATTGACACCATTCTGCCCTGACTTTCGGATTACGACAAAACCCTCTGTAACACAGGTACACCGCAAACCTTTTCTTCCGAACTTAACCTGATCGCATCTAACCACCCGACGGATGCCGACTTGATATATGAATCGCCGCGCAGAAAATAGGTGATAAAGTACAAACATTACTATATCGGGCGACATCTCAGCCGAGCTCGCTATCGCCAGACCGAAAAACAAGGCTGAGCCCCACTAGACTGGGCTTTGTTCAGACGCCGACAACTTCAATATACCAGCAGTAGAGTTAGCTACCCCTCCGATTACGATACGATATAGATAGATCCGCCAAGTGTCCCTTCATTTCCTATCTCTCCTTTCGATCTGCGCGCTTCGAATATCCCTCGAACCTTACATATTCAGACAACCGACCCCGCCACGGCCAGGTGTCTAGGGAAATACGAGAAACGGAGAGAGGAAAGATAAAACTAGGCTGGAAGAAGATAACGGCGAGGAAATGGCGGGACAAGATGATGCCCAGGATCCGGCAAAGGCGCTGGAGTTCAAGGAGAAGGGAAACAGGTGTTTTCAGACGGGGGATTGGAAAGGCGCCGAGGCGTTATATACCAAGGCGTGAGTTTTTATATCACTTTACTGTCCCTCCATCTTAGTCCTGCGGTTTCTTCATTGCAGATGAAGAACTCGGCTTTGGAGTCGGCAGCGGAGGAAGATGTCAGAGCGGGGACTTTGGTGATAGAATATAAAGAACGCAAACGCTGATCTTTTTGTGCATCTTAGCATAGAAGCCGACCCCACGAACCCACTGCTCTACACCAACCGCTCCATGGCGCTCCTCAAATTACATGAGTACAGTCAAGTCATCCTCGACTCCCGCCACGCCATCTCGATCCTGCCACATAACATGAAAGCCTTCTACCACCTCGCACAAGCCCAGATCGCTCTCCATGAAACAGATTCCGCACTCGAGAATGCGAAGAAGGCATACGAGTTCTGCGTCGAGGATGTACACACGGGCGGCAAGGGCGCGAGCTCTCTAGGCGCGATCGGGGAGTTGGTTGCGAGGTGTCGGAAGGAGGATTGGGAGAGGAGGGAGGAGGAGAGGTTGAAGGCAAGGGGGGGATTATGCGAGGAATTGGTGGAGGGATTGAGAGCGAGAATGGGAGAGGAGGTGAAGGCGTTGAGGGAAGCGGGGAGGGAGGAGGAGGTAGATGGCGTAGAGAAGAGGTATAGGGAGAAGATTGATGAGACGAGGGCGGTGTTTGTGGAGGCGGGAAAGGTGGATAGGGAGGGGATGAGGAGGGAGGTACCGGATTGGTGTGTGGATGGGATTACGTTTTTGGTTATGCAGGATCCTGTGGTTGTAAGTTTTTCCCCTTTCTCTTCCATTATCACCCATTTTCTTTTCGGTTTTATGCTTCCCTGCGAATCGGTTTGCTTAAATAGGGATCTGCTATGTCAAGCAAAGCAATATCAAGAGAGAATCACGAACGAATGAACAGGAAAGCTAACACTAAGTGAATAAGACTAAAACAGGACAATCCTACGAGCGCTCCAGTATAATGGAACACCTCAAACGAAGTCATACAGATCCGCTCACGCGTGAGCCACTGAAAGAGGAAGACCTGAGGCCGAACCTGGGACTGAGATACGCATGTGAGGAGTTCTTGCATGAGAACGGGTGGGCTGTTGATTATTAGGCCAGGCCTATCCCTTCTTAGGCGATACCGAGGAAAGAAGACTGTGCTTCCTCGGTGGGTAATTGCTCGCCAGATGGTTTGTTGGGGGTTTAAATGGGATTTGGGGAGTGGTGGGGTGAAAATGAGATAGGGTTTAACATACTGGGAGGTATGATATGATATGAAGGGGCTTCAGGTGATGGAAGACCTAGAAGCATAAAAAAAAATACGTGGGTTAGGAGTCTGATGATATTGGTTGTGATCATAGGAAATGGAAGGGGGAAGGGAGAGAGGAATGATGGTTCAATAATGCCGTGATGGATGAATGAATGGATGCATCAGTGGCGTTTGGGATGTGAATATGACGAGCGGGAACACTTCGATCTTATTTACTTACGTGCTTACTTGCCTACTTAGCACTTTGAGCGAGAGAGCGAGAGCTAGAGAGCTAGAGCAAGCGAGAAATCAAGCGAGAAATTGGTCGTGTGTTGTCATGTTTTGTTTACAGCGGCAGCAGTGGTTTATTAAGGTGAGTTTATTCAGGGTGTGGTATTTAGGGGTGGGTATGAAAGAGGTGGAGGGACTATTATGTGGGTAAGGATGTGGTAAGTAGTGTGCTACGGGGTGAGTGGTTAGGGGCAAGTGGTAAGTGGTAAGTTAATGAGATAGGATAGGATTACACAAGAGGTAAGTGTGAATTTATTAGAGATTAAGATTTCGCTCTTATTTTATTAAATTGGTCTGTTTAAGTATATGTCTATACCTATCCAGTTGAATTCGAGTTAGTTGAAACTTACGTAGTAGCAATTATATAGCTTAGATTCCAGCTCTCAAGACTATTACAGTCCGCTTTTACTCTAGTTCCCATTTATGTATCAACATATAGCGTATACTTTCAAACCGGTCCGTACCGCGCCGTACCGCGAGAACCGAGCTTCAGATGACTTAGCATAGCCAAGACGCAACCCAAAGATGCTACGTACCTGTTGGTACCTAGAACCTGGCCCCCAAAGGTATTTTGGGACCGAGCTGAGTTAGAGTCGTACAAGATCCCCACTTTCGTCGGGTCAACCCCGCAAGAGATCTAAAGGGGATGGTGATTGGGGAGAGGGGGGGGAGGGGTCGGAAAATGAACCTATCTCGCTTTCTCTAGATACTTTGCCCTGCGATGGTGAGGGAGGATTCATTACTTGACTGGGGGTAGGATCCAAACGAAATGACCCTCGCAACCTGATACCTGTGCCACCACCAACCCCGACGAGGGGAGCGAGGCTGAACGTCGTTCGCATTTTGCCATCTTGCGTATAGAAAGAAACCCATCGCCTTGCCTCCTCCTGTCCGGGCTACTCCTCCTTCAAACCTTCCATCACACTTACACCCGCGTTCCTCGCTTTCCCCCACCCCGCCAACCCAACCCACCATGTCGTACGCCCGCTACGGACCCAACAAACCGCTCACCTACCGCATCGAGAACATCCCCGCCAACCACACGCGCGAGTCGCTGAAGAATCTGTTCTACAACGAAGACCAGGAGTATATCCAGGTCAAGTCCCTCGTGCCGGCCGTGGATACGCCCGAGAATGATCCCGAGGGGGATCTCACGGCGACGATTCTATTCCGGCCGCCGCCGGGAGTTGCGCATACGGAACCCAGAGATGTCGACCATGATTTGAGCATTGATACGGATTTTCATGGGTTTACGCCCCTCTATGTCCCGGCGAAAGCTCCTATTGTTGCCGAGTCAGTTTTGTTGTTTTTGTTTTGTTCTTTTCGTCTAGCGAGCGAGTTAGTCGGAAGGAGAATACTGAGAGTTGCGTTCCATCTAGTATCATTGCCATAACGGGGCTCGCGGGCCATGCCTACGGGTCCTGGGCCCATTCCCCCGAGAAGATGTGGTTGAGGGACTACCTCCCCGTCGATGCGCCCAATGCTCGGATCCTGACCTACGGCTATCCGTCCAAGTTGCAGAATAGCAATTCGCAGAGCATCCTGGCGGATTATACAAAGACGTTTATTCATCGCTTGATTGATATGCGAGAAACCGGATTGGTAAGGAAGGCACTGATTCCCGCTCTGTAGTTGTTAGATATTGATTGGAATATTGCAGTGTGAAAGCCGGCCGATTATTTTTATAGGTCATAGTTTAGGGTGTTTGATCATCAAAAAGGTATGCTTGTTTTTCCGAGCTTTGTGACGAAGGGTAGAGAATAACGCCATGATAGGCATTAGCTGATGTTCACTCAATGGGGATTAATATCCCTCGCCTCCCGGTCCGAACGATTATTTTTCTCGGGGCTCCGCATAAGGGGCTCAATATCGTTGCGTTGGAGACGCTGGTCAAGGGAAAGCCGTCTCGGAAATTGATTGCGGAGTTGGAAGCTGGGTCGCCGACGTTGACGGATTTGAATGACAGGTTCAAGAATATTGCGAGAGATGTGGATATTCTCACTTTTTATGAGACGCAGCCTACAAGGACTGCGGTTGAGGTATGAAGTGTGCATGGTATAGGAGGATGAGAATTCGATGCTAACGAGGTTTCGTGCGGCTAGTCTGCTGATGGGACGTGGAAACGAGAAGGGCCTTGGGAGATGATGGTATCGCAAGATTCGGCACAGCAGTACACTGCTCGGGAGAAATCGATCGCGGTTGATCTAGATCATTCTAAGATTGCTAAAATCAACAAGGTATGCCTGCTTGATGATGCATGGCTTTCGCCAGTTAACAAAGGTACTTATTATAGGGCCAAAATGGGATCTATCCAAACATCAAATCCGCAATTCGGCATGCGCTTCTCACTAACGCTAGGATTGTAGCCAGTGCTAGTGATGGTTTGGGCCATCATACAAACAATGATTCCGGGTATGCAGGAAGCATTGGCATGCAACCACCACACTCGTCGTCTGGTTCGGATCTCGTGCCGTATATGGATGCCATGTCAATTCAACAACAGCAGCAGCAACAACAGCAACAACAGCAACAGCAGCAACCAAACACTGGAATGCCGAGACGAGCGTTGACGACAAGAAAGAAAAGATTGTCTCTGCACAACGCAAGTAACGAAAGGCTAACTCAACAATCAAATGACGCAGATCAAACCGAACCCGAGGACCCGGAGAGATCCAAATCCGTCCTCAAGGAGGCCATGGCACTTATACAAGCAAAGCAAGACTCTGCCTTGAGCCTCAAGCTCGAAATTTCAGACTATGATAGCGAGATCGTCAAAGCATTGAAAAGTAGTAATCATGCGAGGCTAACAAACCTGGCTCAGCCATCAACCATCAACCGACCAGATGATAATGGAGTTCTTCCCCTTGTATTTGCTGCAAGGTTCGGTCTAGAGGAAGGTCTGGAAATCTTACTCGAGCATGGCGCCTTCCCGAACCTTCGGGACAACGACAACACCACCCCTTTAATTGCCGCCATTCAAGGCGAACATCCACAAATCATCGACAAACTCGTCTCTTATCGAGCAAGTGTTGATACCTCGGGTGGCGATGATGAGTATAGCCCCCTCCACTATGCCATTGAGCAAAAGAACCTTGAGATTCTCGACACACTTCTCAAGCACAAACCGATCCTCGCCTCCTTCAATACCGATCGTGAAACCCCGCTCTTCATGGCCGTTGAACAAAACAACGATGAAGCCGTCTCTCGTCTCCTCGACGCAGGCGCAGACACCGAAACCAAAAATACGCCTAACGGTAAAACACCCCTCCAGCAAGCTGGAATGAAGGGCTTCTGCTCCATCATGGAACTTCTTATTAAAAACGGGGCACAAGTGAATGCAAGGTCAGTCTTGAATGAAAACACAGCCCTAATCCTCTCCGCCGAGAAAGGCCACCTCGAAGCCGTCAAGATCCTCCTCCGTAACGGCGCCGAGGTGAACGTAACCACCAGCTCCAAGAAGTTCTCCCCCCTCTCCGCCGCCGCCACCAAAGGCCACGCCGCCGTCATCGACACGCTTCTTCAAGCCGGCGCCGAGATCGACGCCGTCGTCGAACCCCTTTGGGAAACCGCACTGATGAAAGCCGCGCGCTGGGGAAACTTGGACGTCGTGGACCTACTGTTGAGAAGGGGAGCCGATCCCAATAAAAAGGGCGATCCCGATCCAAAAGAGTTCATGGACTTCCAATACTCCACTGCTCTCACATCTGCGTCTGCATATGGACATGAGGATGTGGTTAAGAGCTTGCTGCATTACAAAGCCAAGGTCAATGATTCGCTCCCGCCGCATAACAGTACGGCTCTGCTTTGGGCGGCCAGATATGGGCATGAGGATGTGGCGAAGCTGTTGATTGACGAGGGGGCGAATATCGATGCGAAGCTGAGTCCGAGTCGGATCACGCCGTTGATATATGCGGCGGAGTATGGCCATGTTGAATGTGTGGATTTGCTGATTGAACAAGGTGCGGATCAGAGCGCGCGGACTAATTCCGGTGATGAAACGGCATTGTTGAGAGCGGTGTTCTATGAACACAGTGATGTCGTGGAGACGCTACTTCGAGCTGATGGGGTCAATGATGAGGATGGTGCTCGAGCACTCATTACCGCCATCGAGAAGGAGAACGCGGAGATTGTCTCCTTGATCTTGGAGGCGAATGTTAATCCGGATAGTCTGGATACGGAGAGCGACGTCACGGCGCTGGGGGTCGCGTGCAACATGGGGAACGTGGACGTGGTTCGGGAGCTGTTGAAATGGGATGCGAATCTCGAGAGCGAGAATGACTATGGGGAGGGCTTGGAGCGCGTCAAGCCGATCTATATCGCGGCGCATTATGGGCAGGTGGATGTGGTGCGGCTGCTGCTGACGAAGGGGGCGAGCGCGAATCCGAAGGCGGCGGGGCTGGGGCGGAAGAGGTGGGAGAAGATGGAGTTTGCGGATGATGTGGCGTTTGGGGTGCAGAGGGAGGTTTTGGGGTTGTTGGAGAGGGATGAGAGGGGGGGTGGGAGTGGGAGTTCGAGGAGTAAGTTGAAGTTTTGGAAGTAGGTAGGTGGCTGGGTTGGTGGTGGTGGGAGTTGTTTTGGATGGGGAGTGAGGTGTTGGGTTCTTGATGGAGTTTTTTTTTCTTATTCCTATAATGTTTTTTTGTTTCTTTCTGCTCTTGTTTTGGGGAGTAGGGTAGATAGATAGGTGATTGGTATGACATAGGGAGAGAATGAATAACGCTCATAGTGTTGCTTTTGATTCTACCGAGATGGGGGAATTTCTGCAAACCAATCCAGACTTGAAAATATAAATTCCAGATAAGATATCAAGATATGATCGTGCGAATGGGAGAAGGAGTGAGAATGCTAAAAAGGGGTTTATAAATCGACCCCAAACATCAGAGTTGCGACGTACTGCCACTAGCAAATATAGGGGTAACTGCTGTAAAACAGTACACTATATACTTGTAGAGTTTCCAAATAGAGGTCATTGACGCCAACGACGCCTGATCGACTCTGTTGTGATGCTTAATGTTAGAAGTTGGGCGTTGTAACTCACCGGAGAAGGACACTTGATGAAATCTGGTGAAACGCGTTGGCGCTTAGACAGGAACCTTAAAATTAACCTTAACTCCACCACATCTGATCTGTTATCGTTTTCATCCGCACGACTTCACGAATATCAGCTCTATTGAGATCAGGCATTTTCATTTTGCAGTTACATATGTTTTTTTTTCTTCCAATTTCTTCTTGTTACGCTTTGGAGATTCTCCGAGGGCGTGATGCGCCCGAGTTTTCAGAAGCGCCAAATCCACTCCTTTTCCATGCACGGAAATCCGAATTGTAGCTGGTTGTGAATGTGAAATTGATGGAAAGCTCTCGCTTCTCATTTCGAATCTATAGGCTTTTGTTGCAGAATTCAATACATGATTTGACCTTGCACTGTGGATTATTTTCTATGCCTTTGACGTTTTAGGAATTGTTGGGTTTCGGTAGGTCTTTCCACTTCCTCGAGACTGGCGCGGATAATTCGCGCGGTGCAAGTAAGTCATTGCTCCCCTTTTTTTTCATCCAGCCACTGTTCATAGCTTGGCAAGCTGGTCAGATCGCACTTTGCTCGTTTGATATTCGGATCTCCAGCAGGTATCAGAAAGCTTGAGAGTGTAAGTTGCATAGGCTGAAGCATATAAAGTGGGTTTCCGTCTCTGCGTGTTGGGGCTCAGAGAACACATCACAATTCTACGAATACTTGCTTTTGAATACGCTAACAAAAGCCTGTTCTAGGGGACGCGAGCGATACCTGTAAACTGGAAAGACGAACGCAGAAATGACGAGAGAAGTATATGCTCAGGGCTCGAATGAACGTTTGGATATCAAATATACTGTAGAGTGGAAACAGTTCGTTGATTAGATATAAAGAATGCATCTTTAAGTCCTTTAAGGAATATGTGAAAATGTTTATCTTTGTGATAATGTCTGCCAAAGAGCTTAAGCTTGTGCTCAACCGTCAGTTCGTAATTGTAACTACGAAAATTTAATCCACACTGGCATTACCTTCCGGTATTATGATATGCACTTCAGGTTTTTTCTTCCTTATTCCAATGTTCATATATCTAACTTGAAGCACCTGCTTCGAAAACTATTAACCCAGAAAACACTTAATAAGGTTGAATAAGAGCCCATGATGGCGCGAGTATTCCTCCCAACAACAAGGCTGCACCAGTGGTTGCATTAATTGACGCGCCACCTGAAAATAGCCGAAAATTACCCCCCCCCCTTTTTAAATTTACATTACCACTTTGCTGTCTTAATAGCTTTACCACCTGTTTCTACTAGTAATTTACATCGTTTAGGTATATTAGAAATACGATCACACACTTCAGCTAATGTAATTTTTGCCCATTTGTCTTAAATAACCTCTTTTAATTCATCAAGTGACCACCACTCCCTATTTCGGATTCGTTGTTTTAGTATATTCCAACAAGCCTTAATAGGGTTTAAATCAGGGCTTTGGGCAGGGTGCCTAAGAAGAGGTATCCAGTTTGCTGTTTTAAGGTCTGTAGCTAGCCCTGGTCGTGGCCAATCCCATGGATCCGAAGGATTCCATGGCTTCTTTTTTGAGGCTCTTCCGTGGCCATGAGAACCGTCATTATCCTCCTGTAGTAGCCAATCTGTACTCTCTTGTGTACTATGTATACGTGCCTCTTGTATTACTGTGATATAAACCGGAAGAAGACGTTCTATGTAATACTTTTGAGTCATAGAATTCCCCGTTGGCTTAGCTTCGACGGTGTGAGGCTCTGTGGCTTCCCACTCACGTACACGCGCTGTATACTCTTCTTCGGATTCGTATTTACGTGTACGAGGTTTAGGTGGTCGTTTTGGCTTACTAGAAGTAGCCTTTTCGTTATAGTAAAACTCGAGTTTTTCACATTTGCTGTACCAATTCACTCATCTGACAATATGTAATTCTACCCCTTTTAACTCTCCTCTTTCTTAAATATTTTCTGGATCGTACCGATGGCCTGCCTCCCGAAGAACAGTTCCTACTCGAATAGCAGAAGGGTCGATATGTGCCTCGTCGGTAAAGAAGATATGGTCCCAAAAGCTTATAAGAGGCTTGTTTTAATGCTTTTCGCCATATGCTACCCGCTCGTCCTTATTCTTCTGCGAGAGTCTTTTTTGAATATAAGCCATCTTATATTTCTGTCCTTTATTTGTGTACTTCTTTAGAGCTGTTTGAATAGCTCGTTTTTTGACGCTAATGTCGTGAAAAGCAAGTTGAGCCTCGTATGATTGCATACGCTTTAGATTTTGTAATAGACTAACTAGCATCTGTGTAACTTCTTGAGTTGTAATCGCAGGACGTCCTAAAGGTTTATAAGCTTGCGGACGAGTTCTATGATATGCAGGAGAGCCTAAATTGGTACGTTCTTGCTCCCATCGAAGACCTGTTTTTCGGGAAGGGGTGTACTCCGTGTACAGACGCCGTCTTGACTTTCGATAGCCACTACGATCAATTGCGTCAAAAAAACGAGTCCGCGTATTTGTTGAAGCTTCGTGACGCTTTTCTGATCGTTTTAGTGTACTAGGATAATACCTAGCACGTGTAGAAGTTGTCATAATTGCTTTGGAATGTGTTGTTGTGGTCTTAAATTGAGTGTTTACACTATCGGCTAATTTTAGGTGGCGCGTCAATTAGCGCAACCACTGGTGCTGTTCAGTTATTCCTCATGGTAGGGATCGAAGCATCGTTCTTGCTTATAGTCTTGTAAATGATGTAACCATTCCAGCAAAGAATCCCAGTATCCTTCGGGTGGAACATAATTAATTTTAAGCTTTAGTCTTTGGGACGTTTAGGCTATTAGTTGGCAGTGAGAAGCCATTGATGGTAGGAGGAAGTTGGTGTCCTTGTTTTCAAAAACAGGAAATAACCTCTTTGGGGGAAAGAGAATATGGAGTATTGTTCCGGCGTGCCATGGTCCGGCACTAGGCCCGTTTCGGAGTCGTAAATTGAATCACTTGACCATTGCTCAGGGTTAACACTTGCAATTCTGTTGACAATCTTATCCAATTTACATCATGTCGCCATCTGCTAAAGTAAATAGATCTATTGACCTATTGTCATGTCTACACTTGTCTATCTACTCCAGTAATCCGTTTGAATTCCCCTTCTGTATGGCGCCAAACTTCCTCCACCAAACCCTTCTCCCTCAACCCACCTAGCAACTCTACAACCGCTGGAGATGCACTCTCACAATCTGATAGAAGCGAGTACATTCCACTCCCAATCTTACCATTCGATCCCAGCGCATCATCCTCTACTCCCAATGGCACTGCCCCAGCGTTGTCACCGCTCGCAGGCGGAAACTTCGCACTCGTCGCCATGTACAAATGCCTCTCCCCACACTCCTCAACCGGCACAAACGTGAGTCCTTTCAACCGTTCCTCGGGCAAATAATCCAAAAATCGAGTTCTCACCGTGCCAGGATAATCATGCACAAACCCGACCTCAGGGGCAGTCCTCGCCACAGCTTCAAGACCCAGGGTTACTAGAGTGCAGAGATGCCCGCGGAGCGCAGGAAGTGGAACACGGAGGGCTTGGAAATCGGTTGGATCAATAGGACCTTCCTGGCCACCTCCTCCGACGCTGACGATTCTGCGGAGAATGGGCGATTTCTGGATAAGTGGAAGGAGGTTGGTGATAAATCGTATGCGAGTATAATAGTTCAAGGCGGCTAGTAAGTGGAGACCTTCAGATGTCACTATACTCCGTCGTTAGAAGTGTTTCCTTCAATTTCGGATATGTCCAAGGTATCATACAGCTACGGTCCATACTGGGAACTCCTTGGCTAAGGAAAAGCAGGTTCAGAACCTTCTCCCTTGCTTTGATCTCCCTGCATACTTCGTCGACACCACGGATCAAACTTACATCTGCCTTGATGAAGATGTACTCGCCCTTAGGATTGAGCGCTTTACATTCCGCTCCAATGCGGTCTGCCGCCTCTTGAGAGCGGCCAACGAAATAGACACGCGGTTTGACTGTTTGCTCTGCGAATCTTTTGAGAGTGATTTCACCGATTCCACTAGTTGCTCCTACGAAGACGGCGACGAGACCAGGAGGAAAGGTGGAAGAGACGAGAGAGTTAGAAGAAAGAACACGTGAGAGAGAAACCATTGTGAGTAATGCCCAGGCGGTATTTCAAAATCTAATTTTCTTGGTTCTACGAAGAATTTGTGCTGATTATATACTCAAGATTAAGAGTTTGGAATGCGGCGTTCGTAGCTACCGGCTAGCCGCCATAGGGCTGAAAATTACGCTATAGAAAACGCTAAGCATAAAGGGAACGCCGAACCGCGGCCAACGCCGACTTCAACCCAACTATCTTCAATTGCTGCAGAAACTTTCAAGTTTAATAAATAGGTCGATATTACCCCCTCCATAATAATCTTCTACACAATTTTTATACTATTACCCAACCATAAATAACCCTACTTTCGTCTTCGGCGTCGAAGTCTTTTCAGTCGCAAATTCAATGACACTCCGTACCCAGGCTGGAACTCCTGCTTTTGAGAAAATATCACTGGATTTAAAGCTTAGGATCCTTGAATTGGCTTGGACATTCATATCTCAAACCCGTCGTTCATATAGTGCAGAGCCAGAGATGCGGAGCGAACGGCAATCAAGAATCTATTTCTTAACACTTCTGCGTTCAAAGTTCTCTTACCTCATCTCCATTTTTGGAAGTCGTCGCAAAATTTAGGAGCTTCTAATCTGTACTTTGTGAGATGAGAATCTCTTTGGTGATTATGCAGAAATAGCTTGCAATTTATTGAAGAAAACAGTTGGTGTTTACGGGTCTTATTAGGCGAGGGTCGTCAAGTCCTACTTGAGTTAAGTGAACAGGAAATCGAGAGAGAATCTTTACGGTCGATGGCGGACTTGCTCACTTCATTGCGGTATCAGTAGCCAGTCGTTTGCTGTGGTTAGTTACAAAAGCTGTAAGATAATATTATGCATAGTTGTCATAAATACCAGTAACACAATGCGAGATAAACATGAACAAATTAGCTCTACTATTTTATCTATATCTATCTAGATACTCCAGAAAAGGTGTTATTATTATTTCTCGGCTTCCTGATCTAGCTCTTGGGCTAGCACCATTTCATAATACTGTCCATGCCTCCTCACAAGCTCATCGTGGGTTCCCTCTTCTACCACTGCCCCGCGATTGAGCACAAATATCCGATCACACCGCCGTATCGTACTCAGCCGGTGTGCAACCGCTACCGTCGTACGGCCACTATTCTCACGGGCTACAGCCTCAATAGCTGCCTGCACCTGGACCTCGGACTCTGTGTCGAGAGCTGAAGTCGCCTCGTCAAAAAGCAAGATGTCTGGCTCACGGATCAGGGCACGTGCAATAGCAACCCGCTGGCGTTGACCACCACTGAGAGCAACGCCACGATTGCCTATTTGTGTGGCATACCCATCGGGCAGACTCATGATGAATTCGTGAATGTTGGCAGACTTACAGACACGATAGACTTGTTCATCTAGTTCATTCTCCTTGTCCGTGGTCAGTTCATCGTCTGGTAGGCCCAGCAAGACATTTTCTTTGATGGAACCCTGGTATAGCATGGTCTCCTGTGAGACTAGTCCGATGTGGGAGCGATGAGTGTGCACGTCGAGATCACTGATCGGTGTCCCTTCGATCAGGAGGGCACCCGAGTTGATATCGTAGAAACGTTCAAGGAGGGCAATCATGGTGCTCTTACCACAGCCTGAGGCTCCGACAATTCCTACAGACTCGCCCTTCTTGATTCTGAGGTTGATATTGTGCAGCACAGGATTGTTCGGCCTACTGGCATACGCAAAGGAAACGTCTTTGAACTCAATAACGGCGTCAGTCGCTTTCTCATTCGTAAGCCCCTGCTTAATTCCAGTAGAAGTGTTGATGGGAGGCTGTGATCTGCGAAGATCGATTATATGATTTGCTGCAGAGTGTGCTTTTGATGTGTCTAGTTTAATTCGTTAATTCTCGACTCAAAAATGAGGGAATATAGGTGGGGAAGGACTTACCAGAAGTGAAACCGAATAAGAACCCAGCAGCATGAGATCCCATCACCACAGAAATAAACACAATGAAGAAAGTTGTGACGTCGTATTCGCCTTCTGATAACAGCTTACCCCCATACCAGAACGCCAGAGCCGAGACAGCCAGGCTGACGCTCTCGCTGAGCGCATACAGTATCATACTGAGAAATTTAGTCCGGACTTCATGCTCAGCACACTCGGCAAGCCGATTTCGATAACCCTCTAACACTTTGTCTTCCAATGTCAGGCTCGAAACTGTACGGATGGCGCCCACCGCCTCAGAAGCAAAACGAGCACACTCGAGGTATATTTGACTCACACGATCGTGATTTGTCATTTCAATGCGCATGCGAAGGAATCCAGCTCCGAATAGCACAGGCATACCACCCACAATAGCGACCAAGCCTAACTTCCACCCAACAGCCAGCGAGAGGATAGCGCAACTCAAGAGATTCACAATGATAACCAGAATAAGCGCCAGGTTTGTTGAGAGCAGACTCTGTAGTCTCTGCGGGTGTAAAGATAGAGAACTAGTCATTTCGGCAGCACCATGGCCATGAAGATCGAAGAAAGATATGTCCTGATTTAGCATTGAGTCAAAATACTCACGACGGTAGAAGCGAGTGGCATGAAACGAAGCGATTGTCCAGAAGAATCCAACACCCAGGTAGCAGGCCAAGACACCTAAGCCGAGGACAAAGTACATTAAAGCCCAGAAATTTCCACGGCTGACCAGATGGGGACTTGGGGGGATTTGTAGTGTTGAGATGCTCTTGCCAAACAAAACTGCCTGAGCGGGGAACAAGCCACCACCAGCAACGGAGGAGATAAAGCCAGCCAGGAAAATAGGCCATATATGCTTCTGTTCTTTGACGATAATGATTGAAAGGCATTTAACTAGCGAAAACTTTCGTGCAATGTCTTTATCACTGAATTCCCCTACAGCCTCCTCCTCATCCTCACTGGCCCCAATCGGCGTTGCCTTCGAAGGCTTTGACTTCCCAGAGACGAGCTCATCGACAGTTCCTAGCTCATCGACTGCTTCCCAGTCATCAGAGCTGTCTCCTATAGACTCACTTGCGTTGTGGGTATCATGGCCTTCTGTTTGCTTTGTGTTTAGAGCCTGAGCATTGACCAGCTTATGATAGGCGCCTTTCAGCCCAAGGAGCTGCTGATGTGTCCCTTCTTCTACTACCTCTCCTCGACCGAGCACAATTATTTTATCTGCCTTCTGCACCGTTGACAGTTTGTGGGCGATCATAATGGTGGTGCGTGACTTAGATACGTTGTCGAGCGCTGCTTGGACCTTTTTCTCAGACGCAGGATCCAGTGCTGAGGTTGCTTCGTCTAAAAGCAAAATCCGAGGGTTGGAGATGACACTCCGTGCTATGGCAATACGCTGTTTCTGGCCACCACTTAATAGGCTTCCTCGGTCACCAACTCGAGTATCGTACTTGTCCGGTAGTTGTTGAATGAAGTCGTCTGCATATGCTTGTATGCACGCCTGCCGGACAAGCTCACGCTTTTCGACCTCGTGTAGTGCGTTCATCGGTGTGCTGTAGAGCCCGTGAGCTACATTATTGTAAATAGTATCACTGAAGAGAACAGGTTCCTGCTGGACAAAACCAATCTGACTGCGGAGCCAGCGTAAATTCAGCTGCGTAACGACGTAGTTTCCAACCCGAATTGTCCCCGCTTCGGGGTCAAACCAACGTTCAATCAGCCCGACAATTGTACTTTTCCCAGAGCCGGATGCCCCAACCAATGCCGTTACCTTTCCAGCCTCAAAGTTAAGACTAATGTTCTGTAACACCTTGATTGTAGGTCGTGATGGATATGCAAAGGTAACATCGCACAGCTGGACCGAACCATCATTATCAACTGGGCTCTCGCCGGTCTCAGCGAGTGGGTCAATCTTGGACTTGCGATCGATCATTTTAAACATCCCTTCAGCTGCGGCAGATGCTCTTGTGAAATCGCCAAACCCAGGAGCTACATCTGATGCAGCCTGAGTAGCCAGTAAAACGGCAAGCAAGACTCTGTAGGCGTTCCAGAGTTAGAAAGAAATTTTAAAGGGCTTTGTGTCAACTCACGTTATGACTTCCCCTCCATTCCCGATGCTGCCCCTGTTGAGTAGCTTGATGCCATAGAACCAGGCCAGTGAGTAGCCACAGTAGGTAGTGAAGAACTCGACGCTATATTGGACACCGAGAATCGGACCCTTTTTAAACCCAAGCTTCTGGGCCGCAGCCAGGTACACATCATACTTCTGGCGCAGCTTCTTACTCGCGTCAAATGCAGTGACGATTCGAACAGTGCTCAAGGCCTCTTCGGCCAACCCACCGGCAACATTGTATATATCGAGAATATTTGCCTCAATCTTTGCATCTAGAGGGGAATTAGCATTTGCGGTTAGCAAAGAAGAGGAGAGGATGCGGAAGAATGCTAGGAGCTCTCCAAGAGTTCGAGGTCCTTACCAAGGCTGAAGGTGATATAAAAGCCCGCAAAAAGGGCAGGTAATGTAGTGGCCGTAACAAGGGTTAGAGCCCATTGTCGTGAGAAAGCAACCGCAAATGCAGCGACGAACATAGACATCGCCTGGACGAGGGCTCCGACTTTCTCAGTGCTGCCGTTCTCGACCAGATCGGCATTGTTGGAAACGGTTGCGGAGACGGTGCCCGGCGAGCAAGAATCGAGGAATGCAACATCCTGTCTGATGAGCGATTTGATAAAGTCCTGGCGGAAGGCCCTAGTGGCGCGGATGCCAGAGATCCCAAAGCATATGGAAAAGATGTAAACCAAGACGAAACGGCTGATAAAAAGATACACTAGCCAAAGGGCATTTTTAGTAAGTGTCTTGTATAATTCGGCTGAAGAGATGCTGCTGGTGCTGAAGCCGTTGAACTGGTTCACTGAGGAACCAAACACGAGTGTCATCAGTGGTAGCGCAGTTCCGGATGCAATGGCACACACCAGACCTATGAGGCGCAAGCCATGATCTAGCGGCTCTGAGTAACGCCAATGGACACGAAAGAAGGAGTGTAATGAGCCACTGTCGTCAGTCTTCTCCTCGTCGTTGTTGGGGGTTTGAATGTCGACGACGGCAGCTTCGCTTGATTTCCTAGGGGGCTCCTCGGTATGCGACATACTAGGAGGGAAAATTGGTAATTGTTCCACTTGGGGAAAGGTTATGGGCTTGGCTCAAAAGATTGGAGCTGGACAGTTTCGACACCTTTCCTGTAGAACTCAAGTGCACCGGGCACACTAGTCTAGAACATCGAGAAGTGCGCTTTAATACATGGAGTAGACTTTCATCTTAGCACTGCAAGAATATAGCCGGGCGAGACAACGTTGATTTACTTTTAGCAGGGGTCAAAGCTAGGGGCATCATCCTATTCGCCAAGGAATGATCGGCTCAGGGAGTACTTCTGCCGTAGAACAGACTGGGTTGTTTAGTGCTTTTGTCATTTCGACTCATTCTCGCTTAGCTATGCACCTTCCTCATTAGGAACCGCGCGCGTACCCGACACTAGCTTTGGACTCGGGTGTTGGTAATACTGGAAGAGGTTGATTTTAACTCGCGTGGAGGTAAGCACATCATCATAAAGCTTATATTCATGATGCCTGTATTCGTAAAGCTTATATACGTCGAGACAATGCAAGTTCTCGGCATTCGGCTTTCGCACATATTCAAGCTCGCTTAGACAGGGTCTCCTAATACAAGTAAGTCTGCTTGAAAAATGTAATCATTTTTAGAGGTCGATCAATAGTCTAAAAACTGTATCCTTGTATACCGTCTGGCAACTCCTTCGCATTATGTGGAAACACCATGATTGCATCAGGCGAGTCAAAATACCGAAACAACCCACTATGAACATTTTCAATGTTAGATGCCAAGCAGTACAGACATTTTATCAAGCTTTTATTTTAAAATTCTTTTGTTACAGCTTACATTCGAGACGTAGGCAATGTAAAGTAGTTCCCTATGCATCCCACGAAACACAATCCACCTTCCAAAGGCACTTTCTAGACGATAATAATCAACCCGAGTTCTACCCAATCTCAAAGGCCTTGCCATTCAAAAGGGTATGTGACATTGAACATTTTTGCAGACGACAATAATTGAGTGGTCTCAGTACATATCTTTGACTGTATGTAAGTCTTAGACTTTGGGACAATTCATAGTTTCTACCCTTCATCATGATAACTACTCGAAACTACAAGACTGAACAGTCTTTTCTCTATTACAATTGTATCTCCTCCTCGCGTCTGCGAATCATGATCTTGACATTGTCGTTCGCGTACCAAAATAGACCCTGGAACTGTGGCTGATGGTTGGAAGAAGGCGCCAGCTTGATGTCGTATTTCAGTAGAATATGACTGAGCGCAATCTTCAGCTCATTAGCTGCAAAGAACCGTCCGGGACAAGCATGCTTTCCGTGGCCAAAGCCCAGTGCGTTTGGGCCGGTGGAAACAAACTGCGCAGTCTCCTGCCCCTTCTCACGAATGCGGAGAAAGCGGTAGCCGTCAAACTTTTGCGGGTTGGGGTAGATGGACTCGTCCCAGGACTTGTGGGTTGAGACCATGAGCTTAGTGTCTTTTTTGAGAACGGTACCATCGTGAAGTTTGGTATCTCTTGTGGCCATTCGGCGCATGACGGCTACATTCACGCCCATAGTTAGTACTGCATATGTAAGGGACCAATGGAGTCGACTTACCCACCGCAGCCGGCTTCATACGCTGGCTTTCTTTTAGAACGCTGTCCATCAAACGTAACTTGTAGATGCTGGATTTATTCCACTTGTTCTCCTTCATAACAGCGATGATCTCCTTGCGCATATCTGCAACTAGTTCTGGTTGTTCGCAGAGGAAGACGAGGACTGTAGTTAAGGAGTCAGAGCCGGAGAAGTTTGCTGCGATGGCCATCATGATCTGAGAAATGGTTGGATCATATGGGCGACCAGCTGCGGATTGGTCCATCCATTCCATGGCATCGAGGTATTCCTCTGGTTCGAGGCCCTGCTCCTTGCGAGTAGCTTTGGCGAGACGTCTCTTCTCGAGAACAGGGTTAACAATGCGGAAGGACTTAGCGAGCTCAGCTCTAATCGTCATGCAGCTGGGCAAAAACCAGTGGACATATTTACGAAGAAACATAGGCCATTGACGGAGATCTTGTGCCGCAATCATGGAGTCTCGAGTGTAGTCGACGGTGACTTGGAGCCAATCTTCGTTGCGACACAGTTCTTCGCCGAGAAAGACTCTAGAGGACAACTGAGAAACAATTTTGAAGGCAAGTATTTTCAAACCAATCTCATGCCATTCTAGTATTTTCTGTCAGCCAAATTCACTTGAGCATATCCAGCATTTCCCTACATACCTGGGTTATCAGTGAAATGCTGTCGGAGAGCGATAGTAGCCTCTTCGGAGAGAGGGATGTTCAACCTCGCGAGATCTTTTGTCATATTTTCCTTGATGGCATTATGAAATATCCGGTCTCCGAATGACCCCTGTCTGAATGGTTCAAATCCGGGGATGGTGGCATGAAAGTCCTGGTATGGTATCAGTAACACACTCATCCCATAACCTAACGTTTTGAACTCACTTCCTGCACCGTACTACCAAAGTCCAGCGCCTCATCGTCTCTGATTCCATCTGCAAAGTCGGCTGATAAAAGAAGCTCGACACCGTTATCGGTCTGAAGCTGAACAGCAGGGCCAACCTAGATATCGGAAGGAGCATGTCAGCACTGCCCATTTCTTTTGAGTTTAAAAAAGGAGGAACTAACGTTCTTGAAAGTCTCGTCGACAATATCCTTAGCATGATCACAGTAATTCTGCTTTTGCTTTCCTGCGGTCAACTGCCACCACTTCTTCCCATTGACCAAGGGAAGTTTAGAGACATCATCGTGTTTGATAAATGACAAGGCGAAGCGACCAAATAATGAACTCAGGGCAAATGCAATGATGATCCCGAGCGTCTCGGGTTTGTAAAGGCGAACCAAGCCCACTCTAAGTATGTCTTCAATCATATTTGTCAATTTGATGTACTTTGCAATGGCTTAGACAGTGTGAAACGGAGGTGATGAGATACTCTGGCTTTTGTTCAAACTTTCTCAGGAAAGGTCTTACTTATCAGTGGTCTAATCCTGCCTTCACTGTATCCACTGTGCCGACCAAGAGATATCGTACAGTTCCACGACTTCTCTCTATTAGTAGATATTTTAGCACAGTATTTTTAGTAATATGTAAATTATGGGTGCTTCTCGATATCTGGATTGAGCTAGTCCTCTTATTATTTAGGCAACATTTAAAAGGAAGTAAGTCTCCACTTCGCTAGTCTACTAAAGTGTATCTACCCTTTGTGGTTAGTAACCATTACTTTTGTAAATTCTTGTTTATTAAACAAAATTAGTTCAAGTATTCAACCTTGGTTCCTTGATAACTATTGGAAAGAACTAGTCATGCGGTCACAATCACAGATAAGTCTGCATAATGTGTCCTACAAGTTTATAAAATCTTCTTAAACTCGACTATCGGAGAGGCGACTGGCCGTATTAGGAAGGCACATGGGTGATCCGGTATCTCGTTAAAGAGTTAACATGGCCGTCGGAAGCCAACAAGCGATACTACTCTCACACCCCCTCCCCTTTACCCCTACCTATATTCCCCCCACTCTTTATATATTTTGTTTCTTACCCGACAGAGACAAAGTCATTTTTTGGTTAAGTGGGGTGCTAGCCAGGTTACACTAGTAATTCTTTAGGGGGTACGGGGGCATAGCGGGTAAGTATTGTTAGTTCGCTCAGGGGTACTTCTCATCACAATTCTTATACATATTACAACCCTTGTGAACCCCTGCCTGAACTAAAAAGGCTTGATTGCTCTAAGGTTTCACTATAGAAAGTTGAAGTACCGCTGTGCACTGTCCGTCGGCTCAACCTCCGGCTCCGCTTCGCTGCGTTTCCTCGGATTAGCTCCCGACGGTGCGTTCCGAAAAAGTCACTTTCCAGTCACGCTAAGCTACTCCAATGATTGGTAGGATTACACTGCCGGAGGTTAAGCCGACTGACAGTACATGGTACCAAAGAACTTTAATTTTCTTTAGTGGAATCTTACTTAGAATTGCCAGTTAGCCTCCGACGGTCATTCCGTCAACTCTTAGAGTAGAAGTAGTATAATAATACTCGCGCCTTCCTAATTAAGTCATTCGCCTTCAAGAGTGAGCGTAGATGGCCGACTTGAGGAAGGTTGTTATGTAAAGCTATTAGAATGTAGTCCTTGGAGCCCTGGTAGGCATAAGAATTCGGCTTTTAGAATTCGGGATGTGTATTTTCCTCGGGTACGGATATGCATGTAATATGAACAAAGGCGCCAGCCGGACTTGTTTGCCTTTTTGACACGGGTTGTAATTGTTTGGCTAGCAAATCGCACGGGTACGAGGTCATGTGCATATTTGTATTGGATTATCCTTACAATAGGTAAACGATGGTTGGATGGTCGAATTCGCCATATCTTAACATGACTACATCTCTAGCGCTTCGCAGGATTGATAATCTAGCTACGTACCGCGGAAGTGAGATCGATCAGGGGCCCTTGAGCTGTCGCTGACAGCCCTCGATAGCTCTAGCTGATAGCTAGTTAGATTCTTACAACTTTGCGGGGCCCCTTGTGAAGAACAGGGAATGCAACATTTGTAAATCAACATCAACCATAAGGCAGTAATGCATCATGGCGGTTTCACGGAGGTATCTCGATCTACATGAATCACGAAGAAACGTCATTTATTACTGTGCCGCTTATGTTTGACCGGAGGGATCTATGATATCTCCGACTCTTTAAGATTCTAGATAAGCTAGTACGCTACTCAAGAGTAATACCATTTGGTAAAATGGAGGCAGCTGGTGCTTTGGGGTTGCACCCGTAAAGCTAGAGCATAATTAGACATATAGGTCGGATAGCAAATCATTCATTTGGTGTTTGTCGGTTATCCATTTTACCACAATCCAAGCTATTGTGAGTGTGTTCCTTCAAGTAGATAAGCCAAAGCCCTGTGTATTTCAACTAACATCTATAGGACCAAGTACAATCATGAACGAGAAAACCTTTCCAACCGAGTGCTACCTCGAAACTATGGTGCGCTTCCTCGAAACCATCAGCTATAACGACACCAACTACACGCATGAAGAGCGTATCCGCAATTTACACTATGCATACTCCAAGGCAGCAGAGCATTTTGCCCAGCCAGTCCAACAGCGGCTCATCAAAGCAAGCCCTAGGAGACTACAAGCCTCGCTGCAAACTATTGTTGCTATGGTTGTTTACAGTTGGGTCAAAGTGTCTCCCGAAGTCATGGCCGACCTAAGCATTCATTACACTTATATGCTTATTCTGGATGATAGTAAGGACGACCCGGAGCTTACAATGAAAACATTCTACGAAGATCTTTTGGAAGGTCGACCACAGCAGCACCCATGGTGGCGCATGGTAAATGACCAATTTCCCAGCGTCCTCAGGCACTACGGCCCATTCTGCTCGTTAAATCTGGTTCGCAGCACCATTGATTGTAAGCCTTTATGAGTTTGGTTTCATTGGAGAATTATCACTGATTCTTGCTGTAGTCTTTCAAGGTTGCTGGATAGAGCAATACAACTTCTTCGGTTACCTGGGCTCTTATGACTACCCCACCTTCCTGCGACGTCTCAATGGGCTGGGTCACTGCGTTGGTGCCTCAATGTTCCCCAGTGCCCAGTTCAACGAGAAGAAGCTTTTCACCGAAATCACATCTGTGATTGCGCAGATGGAAAATTGGATGGTGTTCGTTAACGACTTGATGTCCTTCTACAAGGAGTTTGACGAGCCCCGCGATCAGACTTCCCTGGTCAACAATTACGTGCGATGTGACGGCACCACCCTTGACGAGGCCCTCGGCAAACTAACTAGAGACTGTATCGTGGATTCTGAGCAGATAGTTGCTGTCTTCAAAGACAAAGACCCCAAGCTTGCTGATACCTTGTTCTCCTTTTGCCAGGGCTATGTGACCTGGCATCTATGCGATCCGCGATACCGCCTCAATGAGCTGTGGGATCGGGCCGGAAAAAGCCCGGCGGGATTGAAGTTCCGACAGTATCAGCAGGCTGGTGCAAATGTTGGTGCTGTGGATCTCAAGGAATGGGCATATCCACCCATAAAGGAATTGGTAGAAAAACAAAAGGCGGTGCCAGCTGCAAAAGCGATGCAGAGGCCTTCTAGTTTGGTAAATGGGGGTACAGCTTGGCTATCGGAAACTTTTCACTATTACCTCTCAATGTATTTCAAGTAGATTCATCCTTGTTTGGAGATATATGACAATTTAGACTATGTAATTCAAATTTCCGAGAAATATACCGGTCATTTCAGTAACTATAAATTTCAGACTTTTGCTTTCCACAAAAATCATGCGTGCGTAAGACTATTGACTGAGATCTTCAGTGCCAGATCTATTTAGATGGTTTATGTGTGTTCACTTGTAGTTATATATGCACAGCAAGAACCGTAGTGCCGATTCGGGTTTGCAATTCGCTGCATAGTCAAAGCCCACCTCGATTAGAATCTTACCCAAGCTTTTCCAACATGCCACTAATTTCCCACTTTTGAACACAAGCACAGTACAAAAACGTCTTCATTATGTTTGTCTAACTTCACCGAGTTCTTGTTAAAGCAACTTCACGTCATAGAAAATCACACACAACGCAAAAGATTAACCATGAAGTTAAATATATGTTGAGAAGATTAAGAAAATGGCACCTATACGAAGATTGAAAACAAGACACATGGAGGTAAATGACAGTTGATAGTAAATTAAACTAGCCTGTAGTTTTCTATCTATTTCTATAGAATGAGGTTGCTTGAATTAACCTTCACGTTAAGTCTTATTGCCAGAGCTATCTCCGTAGCTGTAACCCGTCAAAACCACAGCACCTAACCTAACCTAACCTAACACTCTCTTTGTGACCTTGACTTTTACTTCGCCTTGTCCAGGGCCCTTTCCCTTTATTACCTCAGGCTGACCGATGATCAAAACGTGGTGGATCTGAACATCCTTCACAGTTGTGCTATAGAGGTCCATGTCTTTCAGAAAGTTAGTCTATGATCTCTTACTGTAAAACATGGATTATATGTTTTGGAAATTAAAATATGGCGAGGAAAGAATATTTTTTACATACCAAAGTTGTGAACAACTCTAGCAAGAGTGAGGTACAGTTCGGCATGAGCCAAGCTGGTGAAGTTAATAGATGTAATATAGTTAGTAAAGTATCAGGAGTGATGCTTACTTGATGCCAAGGCACTGCCTGCTACCCTTGGTGAAACTGACAAGATAATTGTTTAGGGGAAATCTCTGCTTTGCGGCCTCGACCCAGCGATTGGGGTCAAATTTGTACGGCTCAGGGAATAGTGTGGGATTCGTGTGTACGAAATAAGTAGACTGGCTCACGGGGTACTGCATTTAAATTAGTAATGACTATCCTCTCAAACTTATTTCGCAAAATATGCTTACGCCTGGTGCAATGTCGTAACCTTTGTAGTGCAGTACGTCCTCGGTAGCCACTCTTGGCAGACGGGTCACGGGACCATAGGCGAGGCGAATACTCTCTTTGACAACGCCAGTATGTGTCCAGATTAGCTTGGCTTGAAGCATTAGAAGTCGTGGCACTTACTAGAAACGGCATATGCTCTAGCTGATGAACTGTCCACGATGCATCGGGTACATCAGACAGAGTAGCTAACTCAGCCCGCATCTTCTCGATGAGGGACCTTTCGCTAAGAAGGTAGTACATGCCAACAGCGAGTGCTCGTGATGAAGTCTCGGTTCCTGCAAAGATAATGACTTGACCCTCGTCCACAAGACGTGTGATACTTCGTTCCTTGGCTGGGATCTTCTCATCACCGAGAGCTTCAATGATGACGGATTTATCCGCACCATCTACGGCTTTCTCATTCTGCATCTTCCGGATGTTCTTTTTAATCTCTTTTTGTAAATCCAAAAGGTCTGCCACTGGCGCTAGGATCAACCGGATCACAGGGTTGGGCAGCATCTTGAGATACTTGATCAACCAAGGGACGAATCTTGTAACGTGAAAGATGGTTGAAACCCCTAGGAAGGCGTCTCGTACGGGAAACTTTAGCTCAGGGATGCTAAGGTAGTCGTAGTGGTAGCCAAAGAAACGGTTGGTAATAATATCCGCAGTCATGGCAGAGAAAGCCTTGTCGAGTGAAATCACACAGGCTTCATTCAATGCACCCTCTAGACGGCCGCACAAGGCGGTGATACGCTCGTGGATCATGGGCTCCATATTGATAATAGAACGCTTCGAGAAATAGGGATTCATGTACCCGCGGCGTGATCGATGATGAGCGTGAGCCACAGTGGCAGCTACCGAGTTTGGGACGCCGAACCCCGCCACGGTCGACACATCTTTGTTGACTTTGCGTGTTCCGCCTGAGTAGATCATAGGATAAAAATCGGGATCAATGATGTGGACCTCATTGGGATTGATTCGAACAATAGGCCCTGCGATAAGTGTTAGGCCAGACTGTAATCAAAATGGGTTTTGACTCAATACCATATTCCTCATGCATCTTCTCGATCTTCCACAGATATTCGCCGCCCCTGACGATATCAAAGTAGAAATCATACCATGAGCACAAGGCAGCCATTTTGGGACCAGGAATTTTACGCAGAGGGTGGAAGTAGAGGTTGTAGACGCCTTTGAAGACAGCATAGACGACGGATAAAGTCACAAAGCCCCATGCCATCGTAGAGGGAGGCACCTCTCGCAAAAATGCAAGATCTTCGATCATGGCGAGTACCATGAAAGGTAATAGGAATTATGTGTTGCAAAAAAAAACAGCCGTTCCTCAAAGACCTTGAGCTGTATGAAAATGAGATGAATATTGAAAGAAGATAATACGTATTCTATATTGAAATCTGCCGCAACCTTCTGACAGCTGTTTTAGATTGGGCATGCACGTTAAGGCAGAAAGCCTCAATGGTCAAATTCCGATAAGACTAGTTAGAATGATCACCTCCGGAAGGTATAAGCGCTTTCAAAGCTTTGCTTCCTTCTCTAAAGCCGTGCCCAGAAGAGAATCCTCAACCTCTACATTCCCTCCTAAGCAATCCCCAAAGCCCTGCATGTGGGGCAGAGATTACAAAGACCTTGTTCTTTGTGGTAGATCTCCACTCTGAATAGTTGATACGGACAAAATACGGCTTGTGTGCCATTAGAGGGGTGTCTATAGAAGGTCTTGGAAGGCTGCAGGACTTGCAATTACAGAAGTCTGTTTGATAAATACTGTAGACTGATACCTGCAGATCCCTTGTCGGAATATAGCTTTAGTAATTGCATAGGGAAGGAAAATATTTAGTATAACCCTACCTTTAAATTGCAAATAGAAGTAGCAAAATAATAAAGTAATATTTTTTTTGGAGATACGAGATTAAGATATTTGAGTGGGGGTAGTAAAGAAAAGGCCTCTCTGAAAACTACGTGCTTAAACCCTACCACAACTCGTAGACTAATCAGCTGTTACGTCACTGTACTCACCAGAGAAGGAATTTTACAGAAGAAACTAGTACGGAGTAAGTTGCCCGGGCGGTTAATACGAAATCGTGGTAACAGATGACCTAACAACCTTCTTTCATGAATTTGCTCCAGCGACTAGCTTGATTAGGAAGGCGCTCGCTTAACTTAAAATCCTCCCAGAGAATGGGGCAGGCAGCGCACGGCCGGAAGCCAGTTAACGGGACGTACCGCCGGGAGTTAAGCTCACTGCCGATAGTACCTCTACTTATGTAGTACTAGTACGCCGTTAGTCGACTTAGCTCCTAACTTTGCATTTTGTTAATTCTCTAGGGGCGTCTTCCGTACTGAGTAGGCACCTTCTTAGTCGGGCAAGTCGCTCGCCCCAGAGAGCCAGCTTTAGAGTTACTTCAAGGAATGTCTCACCGGGTTGCATAATAAATACTAATCAACAATTGCTAGCAAGGATACCAGTATCCTCTTTCGGGGGGAAGTTAGTGCGTATGTGGTCTGCACATAAGATGGAAAACACGGTCCGTGCTGACGCATGGCTCGGAGAATCCGGTCATGTGCATCTTTTGCCGAAATCATTTGGAGCTAACATACAAAATGCCTTCAGTGCGGCGTTATTGAGACTTCCAAGGATCTACTAGTACGGTTTCACACATCTTGAGTATCTTAGAATTCATGCAACAACCTAGAAAATCCTTCTCTAGTGGCTTCGGGACCCAAACAGCACGCATGCACGGCTCAAGGCGACTTGAGATGACTTCCGCTTCCTCGCCACACAGAATAAGATTAGCAAGCTATAAAGGTTCAGTTATGCAGACAACCTTGTCAAACTACTTAGTTTGGTTATTTGAACAACTCGGATAGGTATCTCAATTTGGTAGGCTCAGTGCAACTTAGAGAGAATACAAGGTGCAACGTCTTTCCTATACATCCACTAGCGCTATTGCAACCTCAAGTCTTTAGTAATATCTAGAGTCACTCCTTTCCTATATTCTCACATCGAAAACTGCCCCTCGAACTCGCACTCGTTTGAGAAGGCGCTGTGTTGCTCAACAAATGGACTAGTCACCGGATGTGACTATGCAAATAAGCTGCAGATAATAGAAGACGCATCAATCTAGAGTTGAGAGAATTTCGATCCTTCGGCAATTAAACAATAACTCGAAGAGGGATTACCGAAACTATCGGGCTTCAAGTTTCCCATTGTTAGACATACATTCATGTCATCATTGTTGGGCTTAGGCAACTGTAACTTGATAGCTTCGTGAGTTTCAGGTCATCGAATTGTCGTCGGTAAAACATTATCACAACATTCCAATTTCTATTCCCATCAAGAATAACGAACCCGTTAAGTGGCTCCTCGTGGTCCAAGGCTTCTGGCAACGAAATGGAAATAGAACAGGGCGACAAATTCTGGGCAGAGTACTTGACTGCTGCCAAGATGAACGGAGCAACATCTTTTCCAGTCCTACACAACGTAGTGCATAGCACAAATGGGCCTGGAGACCAAACGTTATCCCGTACGTGTATCATTGCACGTGATCACGGTACTTCTCTCCCTTCGACAACAACTGTTATCATGGCTGCATGGGCACTGGTGGCAGCGAGATACACAAATTCTAGCCAAGTTACTGTCGGAAGAGCGCTGGAAGATGGTACATATGTACCTGTGGTCACCCATGTTACTGGAGAGAGTTCTGCTACGCAATTCTTGGAAGATGTGCAACGAAATATTTCCGAGACAACGAAATTCGCACCCCGAAACACAACAAACGTTCAAGGAGAGTATCCACTTGAAGTCAACACTATCTTAGCTTTCATTGAGCAGCGAGATGGCTTAAATACTCTCTCGGAAACAATACCTGGGAACTTTCCCCTCACTCTGACATGCCTCCTCAGAAATGATGAGTGTGTCAACATCATAGCCAAGTATGACGAAAGTGTTATCAATACCAGACAGATGGAACGTCTTCTAGGGCAGCTAGACCACTTCATACAAGAACTGAGTAGCAATCTCACCATTAAAGTAGAAGATCTGGGTACATGCAGTGCGAATGACTATGAGGAGATCTTGGGATGGAATAGTGCACATCATGACCCTGTCGAGGAATGCGTCCACTGGCATTTTCAACAGCAAGCTGCCACATAACCAGATGCTGAGGCTGTTTGCGGCTGGGATCGTAGCTTTACGTACCGCGAGCTAGACACGATGTCTATCCGCCTCGCAAATCATCTTACCTCGCAGTATGGAGTGGGACCAGAGGTAATTGTCCCCATTTGCTTCCCCAAGTCGGCATACACTATTGTAGCGATGTTGGCTATTCTTCGCGCAGGAGGGGCATATACACCCATTGATCCGGCAAATCCACTCAGCCGTACCCAAGAGATACTGCGGAAGACCAAAGCGACAATAGTAGTCTCGTCACCTGAGAACAAATATCTCTTTGGTGATGCGGTAGACAATGTAGTGCTGGTGTCAGAGTCATACCTAGCTGCCCTTTCCGATGAAGAGCAACCACTTTCAGAGCAGCGAGTAGAAGTAAAACCACACAATGCATGCAATATTATGTTCACTTCGGGGAGCACGGGAAGTCCTAAGGGCATTGTGCTTGAGCATAGACAGTTGTGCAAGGTTTTCTATGAGCACGGAAGAACATCAGGGTTTTGCAAAGGATTTCGAGCACTCCAATTTTCCGCATACACCTTCGATGTATGCAACTCGGAGATCTTCGAAACCCTCTTTTTTGGTGGCGTTGTCTGTGTCCCTTCGGATGAAGACAGATTAAACGATATCTCAGGCTTCATTGCTCGTAATAGAGTTGAATGGTGCAGCATCACCCCATCCCTTGCAGGAACCTTAAATCCTGTCGACATACCAAGCATGAAAGTCATGGGTATTGGCGGCGAGGCAGTCCCCAAAGACGTCTTGGTGCGCTGGGAAAAGAACGTTCGCCTGATTCTCACTTATGGGTAAATATTTTCATATTTCAATCCTAATTCCTGTAGAGTCTAAAGCTTCGGCGTCATTTCAGTAGTCCGGTCTGAGACGCAATATCTCACACCTAGCAGAACAGCTCTTTAACTTATTGGTGCTCTTCAAAGTTCATTTTTCGATATGCTAATCAGAGTATAGGCCAACCGAATGCAGCATATATACGTCTATCGGAGAGTACAAGACAGAAGCCGACGTAGGAACTATTGGCAAGGGTCACGGCGCACTTCTATGGATTGTAGATCCAAAGAATCATGATATACTCGCTCCTATCGGCTGTATCGGCGAACTACTGGTTGAGGGACCCATCGTTGCACGAGAGTACCTTGAAGCGCCGGAACTGACCAGAAAAGCATTCATCAGTCATCCTAAATGGCGTAGTGAAAAAAACGAGCAAGGGAACCAGAGGCGTTTCTATAAGACAGGCGACCTCGTTGTGTACAACAATTCTGAAGGGGCGGTCAAGTTCATAGGTCGGAAAGACACGCAGGTTAAGCTGAATGGCCTACGGATGGAGCTGGGTGACATTGAGCATCACCTAAAGGTCGCTTTTCCAAAAGCTAAGGGTGTCGCGTCTGCTGTTATTTCCCCAACTGCTCTCGGATCGTCAAAGAGCCTTGCCGCATTCATCCATCTCGAAGCAAAGGATGAAGAATCGGATCTGATCGCTATGAACGCCCTCACCACCGAAGGATGGCAGGAAGATGTACTAACTGCCCGCGAATATTTAGCTCACTCCTTACCATCTTATATGGTACCTTCGATATTTATTCCAATGCTAAGTTTGCCTAAAAATGCGTCATGGAAGATTGACCAGCGTGGCCTAAAAGAGCTCGGAGCATCGCTAACGCTAGAGCAACTAGCACACCTTGATATCTACAAAGCCCCGTCTGTCACAAGTGAGGAGCCTGTTACCGATGCGGAAAGAAAGCTGCAGGAGCTCTGGGCCTCCGTCCTTAGGATTGAGGGTAGCAAGAGCAGGAACATCAGCCTCAACGATAGCTTTCTCCAGATTGGGGGCAACTCGCTCCAGGCAATGCGTCTTGTGCCCCTTGCACGACAGCAGGGATTCGAGTTAACAGTGAAGGACATCTTTCAATATCCCCGACTCAAGGAGCAGGCCAGAGCAATGAGAAAACGAGATAGAAGTCCGAACGACGAGAAGACGATACTTCCTTTTTCGCTGCTAAAAGATGGCACCGATATAAATGAGATACGCCAACAGGTGGCTGTACTTGCTAACGTCGAAGCTTCGAAGATCGAGGATGTTTTCCCATGCACGCCATTGCAGGTGGGGTTGCTAGCAATGACAGCCAGACGTCAAGGCGACTACATCTCGCGTAGCGTCTTTCGTTTGCATTCCTCCCTCGATATTATACGCTTCAAGAGCGCATGCGAGGAGATTGTTGCGAAGTTGCCAACGCTACGCACACGGGTCGTGGATCTGGTGGGCCAAGACCTCTTGCAGGTCATTGTGAATGAGCCGCTGCAGTGGGCGGATGAAGAAGACTTGGACTGCAAGTCCACCATAAAAATCCCCACGATGGCTCTAGGAACCCCATTGTCGTCTTTTGCCCTAGCTCAAAGCACAAAGTACGGCGCAACATACTTCGTCTGGACAATTCACCATGCCCTCTACGACGGGTGGTCTATAATTCTGATTCTCAATGCTATCGAGCACGTATACCTGCAAGGAAAGCCCTTATCTCCACTCCCTCCTTTCCAAAACTTCATCAAGTACACTCTGGAACAAGACAAATCGGCAGTCGCAGAATTTTGGCGAAAGGAGTTTACCCGGGGAGATGGTATTACCCATTTTCCCGTGCTGCCAAGCTCTTCATATACCCCTCTTGCAGATAGTATCATGGAGACTAGCATCAATAATCTCAGATGGCCGAAGACAAACATAACACCGGCAACTATCGTCCGCGCAGCTTGGGTTATCTTACAAGCCGGTTATACTGGCTCCCAAGATGTCGTCTTCGGTGCCACCATGACGGGCCGGCAAGTGGCTGTTCCGGGTATAGAGCAGATGGCAGCTCCAACTATGGCAACTGTGCCGGTCCACGTGGTGTTGAATGACCAGCAAACAGTAGAAGAATTGCAGCAGGCAGTGCAAAGTCAGATGCTTGAAATCGTTCCATTTGAGCAGACAGGACTTCAGAACATTCGACGTATTTCCAAGGCTGCGGAGGAGGCCTGTCGATTTCAAACACTATTGATCGTGCAACCAGCTCCATCAACGGAAGATAAGCCGCAGCAGGATAGGCTTTTTCAGCAGAAAGTTGAGGGCGCCGTAGATGGCTTCGTGAACGAGGTCCGGGGCTATGCTCTTGTGCTTGACGTCCAACTCGAAGAGAGAGAAGTGCGCGTTCGAGCCAATTTCGATGGGAGGGTGGTCAATGAGGAACGTGTAAGGAGAATCACGAAACAATTAGGTTATTTGCTGCGTCAACTCTGCAACGAAACAAAGCGCATGTCCAAAGTCTGCGATATAGAGTTGACGACGGAAGAGGACTTGCGTGAGATTTGGGAATGGAATTCAGACGTTCCCAAGAACATTGATACATGCTTACACGATATTATTAGCTCCCGGGCCAAAAGCCAGCCTCAGGCTTCGGCTATTTGTGCTTGGGATGGCTCGTTGACATATCAGCAACTAGATGGCATGTCCACAATGCTGGCACATCATCTAGTAAAGCTTGGTGTCCAAGTTGGTGTAATTGTACCCCTTTGCTTCGAAAAATCTGTCTGGGTACCTTTGGCCATGCTAGCGGTGGCGAAGGCAGGAGGGGCATCTGTTTTACTTGACGGTGCTCAACCTGAGCAGCGACTACTATCAATTATAGAACAAATCGAACCACGGGTTATTTTATCCTCGGTGCAACGAAGCAAGGAGGCATCTCGGCTCTATAATCGCACGTTGTTGGTAGTTGACCCCAAGTACTTTAGCGAAAACAAGTCGGTACTTGCCACATCTTTTCCTCCGTTGCCGCAGGTGCCATCTTCCAGCATGTTGTATCTAGTCTTTACCTCTGGTAGCACTGGGAAACCTAAGGGAGTGTGCATCACACATTCCAATTACGCTAGCTCTTTGCACTATCAACGCACATTGCTCAAGTTCAGTGCTACCTCTCGTGTGTATGATTTTGCATCGTATGCCTTCGATATATCCTGGTCGAATATGCTACACACTTTGGGATATGGTGGGTGCCTCTGTATTCCTTCCGACGAAGAGCGAAAAGATGATCTGGTCGGGTCTATTAACAGATACAAAGCCACGGTTGTAAACCTCACAGCTACTACCTTCCGCCTCCTTACCCCTGATTTGGTCCCAACGTTGAAAACTCTAATCAGTTCGGGAGAACCAATTAGGGAAGAGGATATAGAAACCTGGAGCTCTGCCCTCAATTTAAAGCTTCTATATGGCCCTGCCGAGTGCTGTCCTCTGTCAACTGGTTGTTGTGTAATGCAGGGGAAGGGCTTCAAGCCTAGCATCGGGCGCGGGCTCGGGGCAAATACATGGATTGTCGATGTGGATGGAAACAGGCTTGTTCCGCCAGGTGTGACAGGCGAGCTCTGGCTAGAAGGTCCAGTCGTCGGCAGTGGATATCTGCATGACATAGAAACGACATCAGCAGCATTTGTCGAAGACCCCCCTTGGCTACTGAAGGGTGGCCCAGGAGCTCCCGGCCGTCGAGGCCGTCTTTATCGAACAGGTGATCTAGTGCGTTACAGCGTTGATGGGATGCTAGAATTTGTAGGTGGAAGAGTTTGCTATTGCTTTGCCAATATTCTCTTAACACTCCAAGGCAAGTGTTTGGAGAGTAATTTGCCTCCGAAACGGAATTCCTAGAGCAACGAGTTAATCAAACCCCACTAATTTTACTAAGGTTGCGCGGAAGGACTCTCAAGTCAAGATAAGAGGCATGCGAGTCGAACTCCAAGAGGTTGAGCACCATATCCAGCACCTACTTGCCGACAAGAACCAGGGGCACATAGAAGTTGTCGCGGAGGTAGTCATACCACGAAATAAAAGCACTGGTACCCTTGTAGCTTTCATCTGTCTAAAGAGCGTACCAGAAACCAAGTTAGCCTCTGCTGTTGCAGCTCTAACCGCTGGCGTGAATCAACAACTAGCTTTGGTACTTCCATCGTACATGGTGCCTTCCGCTTACATCCCGCTCGTTAATATTCCTATAACGATGAACGGTAAAACCGACCGGAAGCGTCTCCGGGAGCTTGGCGTCGCCATATGTCTAGCCCAGAACGAGACACAAAACTCAACGCTGTCTGGTACACATCGAGAGCCGACAACGGCACCAGAGAGACGGCTCCAGGCGCTATGGGCGTTGGTATTGAATATCGACATCGAGAAAGTTAGTGCCAACGACAACTTCTTAGAGCTGGGGGGTGATTCGATACAGGCCATGCGCCTAGTCGCGTTGTCACGCGAACATGGTGTCGTTCTCACAGTTGCAGACGTGCTGAAGCACCCGATACTGAGCGATATGGCCGGCAAAAGTCATGAGGGTGAGAGCCTAGTATACCACGAACCTGAGCCTTTCAGTCTCCTTGGTCTAGAAAGCGATACACTTCACCATTTTTTAGAGACGATTGCACCGGCTGTGGAGTTTTCGGCTGAAAACATCCGAGACGTAATGCCTACTACCGCTGTGCAAGCACTTTGTGCTGACGCAGCCATGCGCACGCCAGCACAGGGCTGCTTCATCTTCCACGTTGATATCCCGGGCGACGTTATTGTTAGCAGAGTCTCCGACTTCGCTCATCAACTCTGGAAGCATCTGGATATTCTGCGCGCTGTCTTTGTCGTGTATGAGAAGAACATTTTGCAAGTCATCCCACGGAAGTTGCCCACCCCTTTGGAGACGTTCGAAGTCAAAGAGAATGAAGATTTTGAGTCCTTTACAAGTGGAATTTTCGAACCAGCTCTGCAGCCCCCGTTGAAATTGGGCGAAATCTATACAAAATTCTTCCTTTTTCACGGCATAGGCTATCCTACACGGTTCGCCTTTCGTATTTCGCACGGCCACTTCGATGGTGTCAGCTTGGTGCCCATCCTCAAGTGTCTAGCTACTAGTCTTCAGGGGAAGGATATGCCCCCAATTGCTAGCTTCGCGGGGTACATTCATCGCGCTCAAGAGCAGGAAGGAAAGATGCTCGACCATTGGCGAAAGGTGATGCGGGGATCCAAGCCGCTCGATCTCGCTCCCACGGGGAGAACGAGTAACATCATATCCATGACAAAAGTCATTGACCGTCCACCTTCTGCTCCGGGATTTACATCCGCGAATGTATTCCTTGCGACATGTGTGCAAGCTCTTGCCCGAGTCCGTGGCACTAACGATGTGGTGACGACGCTGACAGTATCGGGGCGGACGATGCTTCCCACAGCTCTGTGGGATGTCGTGGGGCCCTGTCTCAATCAAGTACCTCTACGTGTGAAGCTGGACGCTCAACGGACATTTGCCCACACGCTCTCCGCAACGCGGGAAGCACAGCTTGCCATTCTCCCTGTAGAGGTTAGCACCATTAAGCCTATCTGGACTACCTGTGCTACAGAGTGGCCAGATCAAAGCAGGAAGCTCACGTTCACGGTACAATATCAGAACGTCGGATTGCCTAGTATTGACCTACTTGGTAATGGCGTGACGACAATGATGGGAGTCTATGGTCCCACGAGTGTTTGGGATCATTCAGAGCAGGTATGGATTATTGCACGTCCGGATGAGATTACAGGAGCCTGGCATATTGCGTTGAGTGCAAATGAGTGCAATTGTAGCATGAATGAGTTAGAAGAGATTGCTGAAGAGTTGAACGTCGTTGCTGCTCTCGCGTAAGAATCCTAGAATAGGCAAAGTGTATTTGTCACGAGGCCTTTTAGTGTATTTCAGCCTTAGCGCCTTATTATAAATAGCATCGTGCTACATCACTTATGAGGAGTCTCAGACAACTTCAACAGAAATTTGAATTCTCTCCCCATTTTTATCTAAGTTTAATATACAGCCTTCATTACCCAAAAGTATTTCCCCAATAACTTAAGTCCATGAACCTTAGAAATACTTGTTTCAACACTGGGTAATTAGTAAAATCTTCTGCACGAATTGTTCTTTGTAAAGGATTATCAGCATTATGTTTTTTTCTCCGTGGTGTCTCAAAGACATATAAATGCCTCAATCATCTTGATTCATACAGTCCTTTAAAGATTCTTAAGTCCTCTACCCCACAATTACACCATTTAATTTTACCCAAATATGAATAAGTTTACAGAACGGCCAGGTTGGCGGCGCAACCTAATTTCAATCCCAGTCAAGCCTTTCGTGAGTCGTGTTTATACTTCAATAGTTTACTCCAAGCTCATCAAAGCCATATACAAAGAACTTCTCATCGAGCGCTGCAAGCATTTGAGATTTATTTTACATCACACCTTATCACTTCTCTAGATGCTGATACCTAGAGTCTACCAGCTAGTCTATAACGTAAACAGCAACATAAAACTCGCAATGTGGCTCAGAAACGTCATGGCATTGTCACCGCTGAGATATCCATCATTGAACGTGATGGATAACGCCGTAGCACCCTTGAAGCTGTCCATACGGACCAGTCTACGCATTTTCGTCAGCCAATCGGTCATGCAATCCAGGTATGTGAATGCCGGCGATGTAACTAGAAACAAAGAGATATACTGACATGTCTGGCAAATAGGAATCAAGCATGAAACGGCAGCTTTCGACAGTAAACAGCTTTTCGCCGCTAGAAATTATCACTTCGCCTGGTAGATAGCGATCTATCAAGCCGTCGCTTGCGAAGACCTAGAAAGTTAAGTATCAAAGAACAAATAGGGAAATGATAGACGAACTGGAATATTGGTGTCTTTAAATGGATGTGGAGCTCTGAAATAGAGAAGTTAGTATTGAGAAGTGTGAGGAGTGCAATGAGCATACCCGCTAAGATGAGACGCCAAAAAGTTGTCCTTTGACACGTTCACTGCAACTTGGAACTCTTTGCTCAGCCAATAATCGTACCCCTCCTTAACATGGCGACACCCCCGCTCCAGCATTGCCTTGACAGCGTCAGTATCGCCCTCGTCTACCACCCATGAATTGAGGTTCGGGAACTCCACGACTGCCCCAGCCTGACAGCAACCATACTGTCTGTCAACAAACTCATCCCGCAGAAAACGTCGGCCATTGACAGGAAGCGGCGTAATGAGCTGCGTGTTTGCTGGATCAGTGGCAGACAGCGGATGGAGTTTAAGGAGGGCGAGCACCATTGCGGCATGGCCTAGATGAGAAATGGTGTACTGCGGTCCTACACGAGACTTGACTCCACGAATCATGGCCTCGCTCTCTACATTGCTGAAGTTATAGAACTCTGTGCGTGGGTTCCCTATCGAGTTCTTGATATTGAGGCCCCAGCTGGTCTAGTATCTGTTGTCAGCAGTCATGTGGAATAAGACAAAAAAGCAAGACTTACACCACAATTGATCAGACTTGAGATAAACTCCTCCCGTATCTTGTCGAAATCTTCGCCCAAGCCCTCCACATCAATTTTTAGTGCATCCAGAAGAGGCTCACTCAGATTCGCAACCTCGTCTCCCCATTTATACTCAGGAGCAATGGGATCAGTGCCTCGACTCCATCCTTCTCCAATCCGCCGCAACAAATCGCCCACAAACTGACGAGAGCTCATGGCATCCCAGTAAATATGATTGAAGCGGCATAAAATATCAACCTTTGTCCCTTGTACGAGTGGTGTATCTTCATCCACCGTATCCGCAATGATGAACAAAATTACCGACCTCCCCGACTTAGGCACGGCGGCTCGTCTCTCTCTCTCCAGCTCCGCTCGCACAGCCAGTCCATTCAGAGGGGTGGTACGCACAGAGATGCAGCTTCGCGCCCATTTCAGGGCAGCATCACTGTTGGCCGGCGGGGTGTACTGAATACGGGGCGGGGTGGGAACCCCTTCATCCCAGGTGGCGGTGGAAGCGACCTCGGGATGGATGAAGCGGAGGTGGACCAGGGCAGCAGCGAGGTGACTACTAAGACGAGCGAGGGACAGACCTGATACATCGACTTGGAGTGTCGTATTCAGATAATTGTCATACTGGCCCTTGGAATTCTCATGTTTGATGCCCACCCATTGTTCTGTGCCAACTCCGAGTCGTTGAGTTGTATGCAAGTTAGTTGGAGAGGAATGCCATCTGAAAGTTGCAGGCTTCAAGGGAGGTAGGTTCAGTGTGGTTGTCATTCTGATTATTGATGACACGCTTTTGTGTTCAATAGGACGTCTCTGTCTTTATTATTCAAGTTCTCTCTCATAATTGATTAACGGAAGAGCTGTAAAACTACACTTTATCAAATAGAAGTCGTTATCTTGAAATGGTTATTACGTTTTTGAGAAATAATGCTGACAACAGTCGCCTCAGTTCGTGGCATTCTAACATATATGTGGGACTCGCTACGCCTACCCTTCCATTGGCTAGATCAAGTCATGCAGGTCAGCCGGCGAGAGCTTCCGGCACATCCCCAATTAGGAAGGCGTTTCGTGTCTACGGAACGCACCGACGGAAGCTAAACTCACCAAGGTATCTTATATATTCCTGTAAGAAGTAAAATGTGACTATGCTTAGCGTAATGCGGGTGCGTTTGAGGGGCTAAAAGGCTCTAGCTTATATTCAATACCCGTGATAGCGGCGCTTAACTACCACGTATGCAAAGAATCTTAAGCATACAGAAAGATGCAAGACAGCACCCTGCTTGAGATTTTGCCCTGGCAAGAGGCGAACTTCTGTGCCCGGAAAAATGATTATTGGACTACTGCAAGTCAAGATGCATTTAGAAAAAGTACGGCTTCCCGGTTTAAGTCTGACTTAGAAGCGGTCGTCTATTATCTACCGCATCATAATCCTGCAGCACTACCCGTCACACAAACAGGTGCACAATCCAATCTTCTGAATTTGAAGCAACCTTGCCGAAGATAGGTCAAGTGGTAACATCCATTTTATAGATTATTGGATGGAGGACGGTTTGCAAATCTGCATTGTGCATACCTATTCCTATGCTCACTGCCTACAAGCTACTTCTTAAAATCTCAATTCGTCCAAACTCGAAGTTCCTAATAACCACACATCCACTCGGTCGTTTTGGGTACATCCACATATTTGGTGTCTTCACTCTCTCTATACAGCTTATTCTATCGGGGTCTCCGATCAATCATGGCAGTCCTCCACCGTCCTCCATACGATGCCGAGCTAGCTCCAATCAGAGCAGCCATGGAAGGATTCCCTACCATTACGAATGAGCTCATAATCAAAGCACATAAGGATCCCTCCTTCTATGGTCCCCTGCCCACTGTGACCGAGGTCATCAATGGCCGCCCCATCACTCACACCGAGCACCAAATCTCCGGCTTGCAAGACAATGATCCTCCTATTACCCTCTCGGTCTTCACACCCAACACCGATGAGGTCTCCTCTCTACCAAGGCCGTGTGTTTACTTTATGCATGGTGGGGGGATGATATTTCTTCATCGTCTTGTTGGTCTCGAGCAGCCTCTAGACTGGGTAACCGCCACTGGTTGCATACTCATTAGCGTGGAATATCGTCTGGCTCCAGAGAACCCCCAGCCTGCGCTTAGCAATGATTGTTATGCCGGTTTGTGTTGGGTCCACGCCAATGCGGACACCTTGGGGATAGATTCTAACCGTATCATGGTTGCCGGGCACAGTGGTGGCAGTTGCATGGCAGCGTCTATTGCTCTAATGGCTCGGGACAAAGGCGGTCCCCCTATCTGTGCGCAGTTGCTAGCATGTCCAAGTAAGCAGACTCCTTTGCTGTTACTCCATCAACAACCAAAGCCTTTCCAACATAAAGTTCCCGGAGTAAATGGGGTCCTTAATCTAGTCCCAAAAGCTGTGTGTTAGGAACGAACTGGCTAACTTTGCTCAAGTGCTAGACGACCGAAACATCACCGTTAGCAGCCATCAGTTTATTAACGAGGAACCATGGGATCGTGCCAGTAATATCACAGCCTGGGCTGCCGTACTAGGAGACCGAGCCGGCGGAGACGATGTTAGTGAGTATTTTGCACCAGCCCGTGCAGAGAATCTCGAGGGCCTCCCGCCAGCCTGGATCGATGTAGGCAGCGCTGAGATTATGCGTGACGAAGCTGTTGCCTATGCTGGAAAGTTGTGGGCAGCCGGCGTCCAAGCGGAGCTACACGTCTGGCCAGGTGGATTTCATGGGTTTGACATGATGGCAACGACCTCGCAACTTGCGGTGCGGGCGATAGCGACTAAAAACGCATGGGTGAAGAGAATGTTAGCATGAGCTTGAGAGGAGCAATTATGGAGTAAGGCACATTTACAGTAAATAGGCAGTTTTTATGCCAGTGATTCATTAACATCCTCACAAGACCTTTCACTTCATTGAGAACCTTTATGTAGTAATTAAGCCAAAATGGCAGCTCCAAGATTGCAAGACATCTATTATAAGATGTACAAAGTCTAGTTCATATATCTCGTGTAAATATGTTCTTTGTGTTTTGCTGGAAAGAATGGGCATAAATCCTTTTAGTTAAATCCTCCGCATAAAGTCTCACTGTGCTATTCTTATATGTACTGTACTCTCAAGTAAGGGATAGACCAATAGATTCTCCTTTCCTATGATATATATCAATTCCTTACCTATACGTATTGGAGTATTCAATTTCAATGAAATAGTCTCATGAAAGTGTACTGCACAAACGAGGTAAATATATTAAAGTGATCCTTGAGTTGTGTCCATCAAACTCGCTTAATGCGGGGTAGATTTTCTCGTTTGCCAATTACCACCACTCTCATCTCCCATCAACCCGGCCGGTTCAGAGCAAGGATCGGGAAGATATATTACTTACATTAAGAAAGTCGCATATACTAAGAAATTTAGAATAGGGATAATAAGGGAAACGGGCGACGAGAGACCATGTGCCGGGCGGTCGCTTGGGTTCTAGATGTTAGCGTCGTATTCCTTACCAAACATACAATCTACCCATTAGCAAAACAAAGAGTTCTTGGTACTATCACCAGGAAGGAAGTCTGATATGTCAACTCCCCTCTGTGAATTCTTCCATCCCGCCTAATTTCATTTTCTATCAAATCACAAGCAGGTCGCTGAAACATCATATCTCTCTTGGACATCTGACAGAGGAGATGTATTTTAATTCCCTTACTACAGCTTCCAAAAATGAAGCAAATCAAAGATATCAAAATTTTTAAGAGAATAGACTTCAGAAGACTTAGGAATCAACTAGATACACTTACCTAAAATCCGATACATCCTCCATCTTTATATAAAGAGGGCGGGGTGATTCAGATGCCAGATGTCAGCTTTCAAAACGTAGAGAAGTCGATATATCCGAGTTTGCGTCATCCTCCCGGAGTTTTATTCGGAATATCTTGGTAGTTCTATCTAGACGACGGCTCATATTGCGATCACATGCCCATATTTTGAAGTATTCGAAACAAGGTAAAGTACCTAAGGAATGGGGGGCGAAATTCTACTCAAAGTATACACGGGGATCATGGTCCCATGAAAATCTTAAATAAATGTGTGTTAAGCTTGTTACAGAAGGCGGTATCTCATAGTCAGCTGTGGTGGATTTGTAGTAAAGTATGCTGTCAAATATTTCAGAACTAACCCTTGACTACGGAGGTAGATACAATCTTTGACGTTCTTTCTCGATTACGGAGACACACGATTTGAACGAAATCGTATAAAGGGCATAATTGGAGCACTATCTGTTAGGTCTGCTGAATGACGATGGTGCCTTCATTCCTACAACAGTTATCAAAGCCTCGATGGATGGCTGGAGAATATCATCTAGCTCTAGCTGGTTAATCCTAAAAATGAAACGAGTGCAAATGTTCATTTAGCGAGAGCAACTCAATTAGGTCGGTGCTGCAATTACTTCACTGAATGAAGTGGAAACGAGAACTGATTTTACAGAGAACATCGTGGCAATTCTTGCACCGAGAAAAAATAATGAAGCGAAACTTTACAGTAAAGCTGGGGGTGGGGTTGGAATCAAGCGCGTCATAAACAAACATGCTCGAGAGTAAGGGGTCAACTTTTAAACTTTCTCTGTTCTTTTACACCATGGCAACTCGAGAATGCGATGATGGTGCGTGTATACAACTAAACGGTTCTGGGGAGTGAGAGAACACTGCAGCTGGTTTGGTAACTACCGCTATATTGTACGAAACTACTATCGCGGCTATTGTGACTTCTAGGTCACTTTGAGGCGGCAAGAATGGTTAAATACTCCAAGAATATCTAGTGGTGATGAGTAATATCCTGGAAGAATTTCTACTCAGGGTAGAATGGAAAGATGGGAGACATTGTGGGTTCTGGGCATATTTTCAATATATTTTCAAAGGCTATCGTTTTCAGTAATCTCAAACTCAAATAGAAAGCTCTGTCTTTAGCACTCTTATTTGATGGAGATCTTTCAGAGTTAGCAATAGACTTGAAATGGAATTTCAGAAGTCATACATCGTTACATGAAGTGGCGTCCTCGCATAATGAATTCAGCTCCGTCGACATTCTAGGGCGCTTGAAGCCTGAGGCATTCAAAATTGCACGAATGTTTTCTTCGGCCGCCGAACTCACTCAAAATAGGAATTGCCTCCGAGATGGCTGGGGAAAATTACAACCATATGAGATTCTGAGTTGACAGAAATCAATCTTATCATCAAATTGAGGACATGAATGAAGGGTATAATTTGAAATAAGTAAGTGGCTCTGCCATTGTCATTTACCGCATGCCCCTGTGATAAGCCTGTTCAATCTCATCTCTCCGTGAGGTGATTCTCAGGAGCGAGATGAGATTTCTCCAACGCGTTTCTTGTGTCTATTTCTCAATTATCTGTCTTCTTAAAGACCTGTATCTACTGTATAAGAATCTGTAGCGAAATTTTCTATCGCAAATGTGATGAGTTATTTCTGGGACTTTTGCCCTCCCAATTTTTGCCTTTTCTTTCTGACAACTTCCCCGTCTCAATTAAATGTACAAACTGACATCGAATAGCCTAAATTCCTTTATTGGTGGTACATGACGTCGGTTAAGAGATTTTTATCCTAAAGTTTAAGACGGCTGTGTTGGGAATAGCATTCTTAGGCTTTTCTCAGGTCCTGCAACCTGGTACTCATGGAAGCCCAAGCGGCGGTCAACGACGAGCCAAAAGTCGACAACCTCAACTATATGTCTCTCGAAGGGATTGATGTAACCGCTGAGTCGGTACAAACATCCCCTGGCATCTCATGGCAGTAAGATGAACTACCTAATTCACATCAATAAACTCATAAACTAACACACCTCAGTACCCCTCACCCGATTTTCGTCATCATTCTTGTTGGACCCGTATGTTTTTCTCACATCAATCATTCTTATAATAAAACCTAGCGCTTAACACTTCTTATAGGATGAAATTCCGTTCGGTATTCAGAAAGACCTCCTCTGTGCCCAGTCCCCTTACTACAGAGAAGAATTTGCCAAAGGCGAACAAAACCAAGTTGAACACCTTGTCCGACTTCCCGATACTGATGTCGATACTTTCGGATGTTTTCAGAATTTTGTCTACACCGGGGCAGTCTACGATAAAGCCAATGGCAGAGAAATACCTGACTACCCTCTTCTCATGAACATCTGGAAGCTTGCAACTACATTGAAGATGGAACCTTTACGTCTGGCTGTGCTGGATGTCATGGCTGACCGTCGACAACAAACCTCATGTATCCCCGGTACACCTCTTCTCGTCCAAGCTTGGAAGGAGACTGAAGAGGGCAGCGGACTAAGAGTGATGCTCATCCAATGGGCAGCGGAACACAGTAAATATAAGCCTTCACTTAAACGAAGTAATATGCTAACAGCCCCAGTGCGTACATCCCCAGACATCCGAAACGCCTTTGCCAAATCCCTCCCTCAAGAAATCCTCTCCGAACTTGTAATCGTTATGTCTGAGCTCCCCCCTCCTCCCACACCCGTCCTCCCCCCAGCTCCCACCCATCACACCCACGTCCACGCCCACGTCCAAGAACCGACCAGCATCGAAGTACATCACCCCCGCCCCTCTATAAAACGCAGTCGAAAATCAGACGTAGGACCTACTATCAATGGCATTATCGCCGTCGGAGACGAGCCCTACGAAGTCAAACCCCCCAAAAAGTCCCGCCGTTCAGAACCCGCCATCCGCAAACCACCCCGCAAATCCACCCTAGGCTCTAACGGCGAACCCATCACTCTCTCCCCCGATTATGAGATGGCCTTCTGCCGCGACCTCATCAACCGCATGTTGTCCGGCCCCGGCTTCTGGACCCGCCTCGTGGGCCCCTTCAAGAACCCCGTTGATCCGGCCTTGGACAACGTGCCGAATTACCTGACCGTGGTGAAGAGGCCGATGGATCTGAGAACGATCCATGGAAAGATGGCAAGGGGAGAGTACGAGCATGCGAAGCAGTTTGAGGCGGATGTGAGGTTGATTTTCCAAAACTGCTATGAGTATTGGACGGAGAATGATGCGATTTTTAAGCAGTGTGGGGATTTTGAAAAGTACTTTAATGAGAAGTGGAATGCTAGGCATAAGTGGCAGGCACCGAGTATTAAATCGGAGGTTGTCGAATGAGGAGCTAGGTGGCCGAGTGGTACATTGTTGGGTAGCGGGTGGCTGCAGAATCGAGAGTCTTGTTGTGGAGGCAAGAAGGGGGAAGTGATAGGAGGTAAGACGTATGATGGGGAGGCTATGAAGTGACTGAGGTGGGGCTGTGCGAAACATCTTGTAGTGGAGTTGAAGGATACCTGGCGTCGCTTTGACTGGGTCTTGCTTTTCTTTACCTTCTCTTTTGTCTCATGGTGGCATTAGCTGTATGATATATAAGCACAGGTATAAAGTTGTGTTTGAGTGAGCAGAGTGGTCAGCCAACTAGGACTAAAGTAATGATAATGGATTTCACCACAGATCAACTGAGCTGATCAAGCTGGGCTTGATATTATCTTCAGACATGGTCCAAATGCGTCATAAACCCGTCGCTCTTAATGTTATCCATCACAGAAGCCCCTATTATACATAAAATTACCCCAAAATCATTAAATGTACATGTGTCCAAGTAGGAGACAGAAGCAGTAATAGCTACCGCCACTGGATACCAAAGAACTTCGACTTGCTCTTTGCAGGGCTGTCTGACGTTGCATCTGCATTCTCTAACCATATCCTCTCATGTCCCTTAACATCCACATATAAATATTTGTACACGAAATCCTTATCTAGAGGTCGTTTGATCATATGCATATTCACTATCCCGCTATTAAGTGGTCCTTCAACCTGTAAGTCGTTAGTTTTGGGCTCTTGGCAGAAGCTTCTTAAAAGCCTTACATTGAAATGCATTATCAAGTGTTCGGTGCCGTATTGATCTGTTCGGATGGTAGAACTAGGTAAAGTTAGTAAATGATTAATGAAATAGGGCGGTGGGAGATGAAGGTCAAGGCGTGCATACGCAATAGGTCTTGCTCTCCTCCATTTATTCCATGTCTCTTCTCCGAACGCCAATATCTTCTTCGGGTCCCCCAGTAAATCCGTACACCTCTTATCCGCTTTCAGCTGATCCACTGCCCTATTGAAATGTGCCGTTTTGCTACCGGGGGCAAAAACTTCTGTGTACATTAAATATGATACTCCGGCCTATTTCATTCAATTAGTCTTATTTACTGCGAAGCCCAATTCTTAGGCAAGACGAACCGTCAAAACAGCCCCTATGATAATGAAACTGAAATTGAATGTCTGCTGCGACGTCCTGGCAAGCTTTTCCCGAGCTGTCAAATCTCCCCATTTCACACGCCCATCATCGTTAAAGGCCGTAACTGCCTTCCTCTTCCTCTGCGGCTGCACATTGCTATGCCCGAGTCCTGTCTGCGTAGCGTACAGCCGTGCTGCAAGGAGGGGACGGAGGGATGCTGGACACCTCAACAGAGAAGAAGGTCGAATAAGCGCATTCATCTTGAGCCAAAAGTATTCTTCGTAGCCATTGTGAAATTCTCCTAGACAGACAGACCAGATGGAGGAAGCTTGATGTGGGGAAAATACGCTAGTGGCCCGTTTGGGAAAGGTGGCATTTGTCGAGCCTCGAATCGCGATGTGGCCCACCCGCTCCGTGGCCCCTCGAGCGAACCATAAAATCCACTTCAACTTTCACACCCCTATTTGATTCTACTTCGCACACCTTTCACGCCAGCACATTCGCCGAGAGGGTTGCGCTGTTGACTGACTCGCAAACATGGCGGCACTGGCTTCAAAGCAGGAGTCGAAGAAGATATTTGAAAAATTGAAGACGAAGCCTGCGAATAGGGTAAGTAGATGCCACATGTTATTTTGTCTTTTGCTATATCGGGAGACAACTGCTGATAGGAATGCGCCCGGTAGATATGCTTTGATTGTGGGCAAAAGAATCCCACGTGGACGTCGGTTCCGTTTGGAATATACTTGTGCCTTGACTGCTCTTCGAACCATCGAAATTTGGGTGTTCATATCTCCTTTGTGCGCTCGACAAATCTTGACCGTATGTATCATGATACCCTCTCGGAAAGACGAGTGCTAAGAAGAGTAGAATGGCAATGGGATCAGTTGCGGATCATGAAAGTTGGAGGCAATGAATCTGCGACGAAATACTTTCAATCGAATGGCGGAACTGCGGCTTTGAATAGCAAGGATCCGACTACGAAATATACTTCCAATGCTGCAACCAAGTATAAGGAGGAGCTGAAAAGGCGGGCGGAGAGAGATTCTAAGGAGTAAGAGATATTAGGAAGTTTGCGCGCGCTTTGCTGACGAGGATAGATATCCGGACGGAAAGGTTGTTATTACTGATGTCATGAGCAACGGTCCCTCAGACGGCTCCTCCACACCCGCTGGTGAACCCGAAGACGACTTCTTCTCTTCATGGGATAAGCCTTCGATCAAGCGACCCACCCCCCCTATCTCGCGAACTGCGACACCTCCTGTAGTTGGCCGGACTCCTTCCCCCTTCTTGAATGCTGGAAACGGCAGCGGGATTGTAAGGACCTCTTCACCGCTCGTTAACTCTGAAGGCTCTTCCGCACCCCCAGCTCACAGCCGTCTTACTTCTTCCGCCGCCTTGCGCAAAACTACTACAACCGGATCTGGACCACGGAAAGCAAATGTTCTCGGGAAGAAAACGAAGTTGGGTGCGAAGAAGATTACTGGGGATGCTATCGACTTTGATGCCGCCGAGCGGAAGGCAAAGGAGGAAGCGGAGAGGATTGCAAAATTGGGGTATGACCCAGAAGCCGAGGAAGCGTCAGCAAAAAAGACCGCTGTGAAGACGGCAGAGGCAGCCAAGATAGCAGCACCTAGTCCAGTCAGCCCTGGAAGAGCAGGATATGGTCATACACGAGAACGTAGCAGCGCAGAGCTCGAACGATTGGGTATGGGCATGGGTCGTCTTGGGTTTGGGCAGGTTGGAGGTGGTAAAGCTGCTGCTCCAGCGAAGAAAATGGGTGGGTTTGGCTCTGTTGGTCCTATCAAAGCTACGGAAGAAGGTAAAGTTTTCACCATTTGTTGCATTGCTAGTGAAATCGACTAACAACTTCTAGACGACGACCAAAAGTACGCCCGCCAGAAGTTCGGAACCCAGAAAGGTATCTCCTCAGACGAGTTTTTCGGCAAGGGATCCTTTGACCCGAACGCGCAAAGTGAAGCCAAGCAAAGACTTCAAGGGTTCGAGGGCGCGACGTCAATCTCGTCGAACGCGTACTTTGGACGATCGGAGGAAGAGGCTGAAATCGAAGATTATGGCGATTTAGAGAACGCGGCCAAGGATTTCGTGAGGAAGTTTGGGGTCACCGCGGGGGATGATCTGGACAATTTGACCCAAGTGCTTGGGGAAGGTGCTAGTAGGTTGCAAGGGGCCATTAGGAACTATCTCAATAGTTAGGGACGGCTTGGAGGGGTGAGGTGGAGAGGAAGGGTACGGCGTTCGGGGGACAAGATTAGAACTCGAGGGGGCAAAGGTGGTGCATCTAAGGAGAACTTTGGGGGGCAGCTTGGTGGTATACGAGGAAGAGGGGAACAGCGTATTTGTACTTGAACGGCAGAATGGATGGATGGTCTAGGTTGTGGCATAGATGGCGGTGTGTTTGGTCAGGATCGGTCAGAAGGCAATATAATAGGTTTTCAAACCAGCTTCGGCACGCGTATTTATATGAGCTTGGTACATTACAGTATCTGAGAACGAATAGAGGTAATATGTAAAAACGAACAAGTCGTGCTACACTTGTTGATCATGCCTAATGTAGGTTTGAGTGCGCTTTCCCCCTTCTTTTTTTTCCTTTCCCTCGATAAATTGGTGGAGGGGAAAGTGTGATGCTTCTAGAAGAGAATATCACAGGTTAACTATTCCCGTGTCGACTTTGATCCAAGCAGAAAATGTGATTGACGAAGCTATCTGAATTGAAGCTCTTGGTACGGAGTAAATACAACTCCTTAGCTCACTACCACCACTTTGGGGGAGTCTGGCATGTTTACCTCAAGCAGCGCGCCTAGTTTATCTATTTTTAGGCCCGCTGCCTCACCTCTTTTTCAACCTCTCCCGCTCTTTCATGTCATAGTCATCCAGTCGTTTATGATCCAGAAGAATCTGTTTGAATAAGCGCATACAAGACCATTCACCGAAACCGATTCACAACTTCCAAAAAAAGGCGCAAACAACCCCCCTAACCCCCCCCCCAAAAAAAGGGTTCCATTTTCCAAACCGGGTTTCAGGGGCAAGGGCGGCTGGCGATCGAGTGGACGATAGGGCTGTGGCGCTGGCTTGGGTGGTCCGGCCTCGTCGTTCGCTTGTGTTTCCTGTTTCTGAGCTTGATACCTTGAGCATTTGGGCGATCGACTGCCAACAATCTCGACATGACGTAGGCTTGCGACCCTTGATTGCGGTCTGATGGGACGAGATCGTTGGGATGGGATAGGATGGGGGCATTCTGCGCTCATATGGATGGATCTGCGAACTAGGGGACGATGAGATGGTCCCCTGAATGATATGAATGAATGGGAGGCAGGGCAGGGACAAAGGCGGTTGAATGAATCAGGGACGTACCCCCTGCCTGAGCTCTTTATCATGATGATGTCGTTTGGTGTCTTTGTCTCTTATAAGGGCGGTAGGTAGGGAGGTGGGTGGTGAATATTTTGTTTGGTTCTCGAGGTTATCTGTTTATTTATGTGTCATCGTGCTGTTGAATCATTCATTCATTCGTGTTTGTGAAGTATTTTTAAAGAAGATATAATACTGCTTGATCGATTACGATACCTGAAGCGCAAGTCAACCAACTCTACATACTACGATACGAGTTTTGAAAAGTCAGAGAGAGCAGCAGAAGTCAGAATGAGGTTCTCGTTCCTGCTTCCCATGGCGTGTGCCGTGGTGGCCTTTGTGCTAGGAATGCTCTGCCTGTTTGCGGGTAGTAAACCGAATTTCATGGAGGAGTATCATATCATCACTGTACGTCTTCCTCTCTTTCTCTGGCCCTGCCTTACTAACGGTCCAATAGCTCAACACCTCGACGCTAGGCAATAACCTCCTCAGCGAAAGCTCGACGTCCACATCCTCTTCCGCAGCCCCGACGTCGACGGGATTCTTTGGCAGCTTGATCCACAATGCCACGGCCGAGCTGGATAATATCACGAATACGCTGGAGAATGATCTGAACGGAGAGTTGAATAGTCTGGCGGATAGATTGGCGGCGGAGCTGGGTATCGATCAGTGGTATAGCTTGCATTTGATGGATATGTGCGAGGGGAACTACTCTCCTAATGCGACAGCCAAAAATGCGAAGTTGAATGTCACGTCTTGCACGAACCGGACTGCTATGTGTAAGTTTCCTCTAGCTCCCAATACCTCATAGGTATTTGAACATGGGCTATGTGCTGACGATTCTGGTATGATAGATCACTTCGACATCACGAGTGAACTAAACCAACAACTCGAGCTCGGCCCTCTCAAGCTCAATCTCTCGGACATAGATTGGCCCTCTGATATCCAATCCGGGCTCAACGACCTCTCCACCGCTGTCAATGCCGTATTCGTTCTATACGCTATCGGCATCGCGGCCGCCGGTCTCGCGATCCTCGCGGCGCCCATATCCTTCTTCCTCAACGGATCAAGACTCGTCTCCTTTGCAAACCTCGGTCTCGCCTCGCTCTCTCTCTTCGCCTTGCTAGTTGCGAGCATCATCGTCACGGTCGTGCAGACCACAGCAGCGAATCTGATCAACAAGTACGGGAACGAGATTGGCGTGTATGCGTACAAGGGTGCGAAGTACATGGCCTTGACGTGGGTCAGTTTTGCGGTCATGGTGTTGGCGTGCGCGGCTTGGTGTGTGGAATTTGTGATCGGGCGCCGCAATCGTAAGAGGGAGTATAGCGAGAAGCCAGTTAAGAGTGGATGGAGACATCGGAGAAGCGACGAGGCTGCCCTGAGGAGGAGTGGTGTGTGAGGCTCGCGGAATAGGAAGATTTCTTGCCTGGGGCGGGCGTGATGGTACGAATAATAGAGGATGTGTTAATGAATCTCGAAGGTGGTGTAGTATTCGCTCCGAGGGGAGGTGACGAGAGCATGATTTTTGCGTTAGATACCCACAGCTTTGCAGTATAGCACAATACCAGAGTGCCATATTAATGAATTACGTTTCCCTATGAAACAGTTAGCATATGAAAGGCAATGTACCGTGTGTGACGAGTGGCCTAGATTTTATACAGTATTTGGTCCGTTGAGAAAGATAGGTTGCCGCAAAGAGTTACCTCTCACAATGCCCTCATCAACCCCCCTCGACATCTATTCATAGATACATACATAGTCTTCAATCGAAGCCTCTTCCCTTTGATCCCTCCATCCTCCAAAGCCGAACTTCACTAACTCAGCCTCTGCACGTGATCTTACCACCAACCTCCCATTCCGGCTCTCTCATTCGCCAGTTCCCACTTCATACCAAAGCCAATCCTCACCGAGTTCACATGTCGGGAAATCAACAACCTTCCTGGCCCAAACGCCTCAAGTTCTCCCACTTGGAGAGTCCAGACCTTGATTCAGACTTTCTGCAATCTCAATCTGCCCGTGTGAAATCCTCCATCAAGGAAGCTCCATACAACTGCTGCCATCGGGATTTTATTTGCGCCGGATCCAAGTCTGGTTTCGTGGGCTTTTCCCAATCCTGATCGAGGCGCAGAAGATCCATCCTCCAAGACAATTCGTAGGTGAGAAAGTGCGACCGTAGCAACACGAGAACAAGGTTTTCCTTGGCGCGCTGGCGAGCTTCTCCTCTTTCTTTCATTCAACTTTGTTTTGTTTTCATACATGATCGAGTCGTCATACATTACAGCTATTTGAGTGCGGGCTACGATTGGCAGATAAGTATCGCTTTCAAGCATTCTTCGGCATTCCTCAAGACATTGTTACAACGCGGACAGTTATCCTTTCTGCAGAGGGGAGGTGAGCAGACACATACGCAGAAATGGCATACAATCAACCACAGCATGGTGGAGCTGCCGATGGATATTACAATGAACAGAATGTGTGGGGAGGACGGCCGTATGAGATACAAAATCCCCCCGGCCAGCAGCAAGCATATCAACAATCTCCGTTGAATCAATACACCCTTCCCCAGCAAGATGGTGCACCACCACCCCAGTATAACAAGCGGGACGAGGCCCACCAGCCGGACTATGGCAATGGCCAGAAGATGGACTTCGAACAAACGTTCAAGATCAGCCAACCGAAGTACAATGATATATGGGCAGCAATACTGTTCTGGTTGACGTTTGCGGGCTTCGCTGTTGTGTCGGGGCTGTCGATATATGGATATAGTAAAACGATGGGGCAGCAGGGTACTGGAATCTACAATTCGAGCAACACCGTTTCGCTGAATACCAATACCGTCCTTCTCTTGTAAATTATTCTCTGCTACTAGGGTTTAGCTACTGATATGCGTTTAGTGCATTTGTTCTAGCAGTAGCCTACGTCGTTTCTGCAGCGTACTTCTGGATGATTCGTGCTTTCACAAAACAGTAGGGCCCTAATTCTACAACCGACTTCCATAGCTAATACAAGCAGGGCAATCTGGATCACCGGGATCTTGCAAATCGTCTTCGGCGTCGGTACCGCCATCTACTATTTCACTCAACACTGGTACAGCGCAGCAGTTGTGTACCTTGTCTTTGCCGTCTTCTACATATTCTGCTTCATCACCTGGATTCCTCGCATTCCCTTCTCGGTTCTGATGCTCCAGACCGTTATCGACGTCTCTAAAAACTACGGCCATGTCTTCATCGTCTCCATGGTCGGCGGTCTCACTGCTACTGCATTCGCAGCTTGGTTCTCAGTTACCCTAGTAGCTGTGTATGCCAAATACTACCCAGGCAGCCCAGGTTGCTCGGCTACCGGATCGGGAAGCTGCAGTAAGGCTAAGGTGATTGGACTCTTGGTCTTTCTTACTTTCGCCGCATACTGGATCTCGGAAGTCATCAAGAATGTTATTCATGTTACTATCAGTGGCGTCTACGGCTCTTGGTACTTTTGCGCCAATAAACCAGGTGGTGTCCCTTCTAACGTCACTCGCGGGTCGTTCAAACGGGCAATGACGTACAGTTTCGGTAGTATCTCGTTTGGTAGTCTGGTGGTGGCTATTATCCAATTTCTAAGACAAGCGTGTACTATTGCTCAACGGACTGATGCTGCTGAGGGCAACATCGTCGGTTCAATCCTGTTCTGTATTCTGGGATGCTTTATCGGTTTGCTGGAGTGGGCGGTTCAGTTTATTAACGAATATGCGTTTTCGTATATTGCGTTGTATGGAAAAGCGTATATTTCAGCTGCTAAGGTAAGATTTCCTTCACTCCCCCCGCATTCGCACCTACATAATGTTTGAGGTTCGATGTCTAATATTGATAACTAATATTTTAAAGCATACCTGGACCATGATGCGCAACCGCGGTATCGACGCCCTGGTCAACGAATGCCTCATTAATCCCGTCCTCACCATGGGTGCAGTCTTCGTCGCCTATCTCTGTTCTCTCCTCGCATATCTCTACCTGTCCTTCACCAAGCCAGCGTATAACGAAGGCGACGCGTTCACGGCGGTGATAATGGCATTCTCGTTCTTGATCGGATTGCAAATTGCGAATATCTTCTTGGTGCCGGTGAAGAGCGGTGTCGCGACGTTCTTTGTGGCGATGGCGTTTGATCCGCAGGTGCTGATAGAGGAGTTTCCGGATTTGTGGAGGAGGGTGGTGGAGGTTTATCCGAAGGTTGTGGAGTCGGTGCAGGCTTGATTTGGTGGTAAGGAAGTGTATTATATGGATATGGATACAGAAAGGGAGGGAATAGGGAAAATATACCCGCTTTAGCTGAATGGATGGATGAACGGGATGGCGTTATGGTTGGGGATGAGGAGGATAGGATCATGATCCATCATATCAGTTATGTATTTATAAGGTTTTCTCGGGGTGAATCGGGGGTTATAAGATTAGTTAGCTGAATGAGAGTAAAATTTCTAGGTTTTTATGTTGTTGGTGGTTCAAGCAAGACAATAGCAAAGTTCTAAAATGTCACGTACCATAATACATCTAATCTAGCCGGGCTTATCCTTTCATGCATCAAATGTCTTCTCGTACATACTAAACTGGAAATAAATACATGAAGCAACTTTGTTGTAGCATCCTTCATTACTTGTCCCTCACTCCCCAAAATTCTAAGAGCATAGCTTTTACTACACCTTTTACCTTTGAACTCCGCTCCATATCTCGTTTTGTATAATAAACTGAACATGCACACTAAAACACACCTTAACACCGTCTAAGCCATTTACGCCATCTTCCCCTTCCCTTTGCCTTCAACCGGCGCTATAGCCCAAATATCCAACAGCTTCTCCACGACATCATCACCCTTCTCCAACTCGACCTTGATCTTCACCGGATCCTCTTCTCCCTCCTCTTCCTCCTCCTCTGCGTCCTCCCCTTCTTCATCTTCCTCCTCCCCCTCCTCCCCCTCCTCCCCCTCGCTTCCATCATCACCCCAGCCATTACTTCTAGCGTTCTTACGACTCCCACCCGCCATACCCTGTATATGCCTCCGTCTCTTCCTCTCCGCCATATCCGCATCAACCTCACCCTCACTTTCCGTCTCACTCCCATCGCCCTCACACCCATCCCTCTCCTTCCCCCTCCCCCCACACGCCCTAATCGCCTCCCCCGTTTCCGGCGCCGTCAACCCCCTATACACCTCCGTCGCCCCCACCCCCGCCCTCAACCCCCTCTTAGCAACAACCCACATCACCTCCCCCTTCTCAACCCCCACACTCTTCCCCCCGGCCAGACTCCAAATCCCCTTCCCCCCCCCATCAAACAGATTACACGCCACCCAGCGCCACTCGAACCTCGCATCCCTGCTCTCCCAACACCGAATCTCGTCCATGAGTCTCTCCAGCTGCTTTGACTGTTCGTCCGTCAGCTCCAACAGGGTCTGGATTAGATCCACGCCCGCGTGCTGGAGGGCGGTGATCCTTGCATCGAGCGCTGGGGATTCGTAATCGTTGAGGGAGATTGAGACGGAGGACCAGGATGGCGGGGAGAGGGGGCGGATGGTGAAGGAGATGTAGGTTGTGAGTGCGGCTTGGGCGTCGTGCTCGCTTATCACCTGAGGGGGGGAGTAGGTGGAGAGTTTCAAGGAGGGGTAGTCGAGCTTGAAGTATTCGGATCGGGCGAGTTCGGCGGGTGGGATAGGGGGGATCATGGGGGGTGGTGGGAGCGGGGGAGCGGGTTGTTTGAGGTCGGTGGTGCGGGTTTGGTAGGAGGTGTGGAGGGCGTAGGGGATTGGTCTTAGGCGGGGTGGTTCGGATGGGATGCTACCTGGTGATGGGATCAGGACTGAATTGGGTGGTGGAGGAGGAGGCGGGGGGGGGGAGTTCTGAAATCGATTTAAGCTGGAGGTGTCGGACAGGGCTGGTTGGGCGTTTGCATCGATGAGTTGTTCTCGCACGATGGCGAGGAGAGCACGACTCTTGCATGGTTCTGAGAGGGATGAATTTTGCAGGAGATCCTTGAGAAGCATGATGGAAGCTGTGAGTCTGTTCTGCTGAACCACTTTCAAAGCTATGATTTCTCGTTCCGAGTTCCTCCCTGGGGGGTTGATGATGCGTCGAAGCGTGGCGTGCTCTTCGACGCTGAGGCTCGTAAAGGTCTTGTACCATAAACTACTCCCCAGCTGAGATAGGATGGTGCGTCTATGTGTCACCTCAAGGGTGTGAAAGACCGAATGCGGAACCGGGATGAAGGTGTGGCAGTTTATGACAAAAGCCAGGAGATGAGAGTCTGTGCTGTCTAATGTCTTCTCCATCTCTGTGGCGAGGGATTGTTTGCCTCTGAAGAAGTTCCTCGCCTTTTGGAGGAAATTGTAGTTTTCAAATTTCAAAAGGCTGGATGAGGGAGTGGTGATTCTAAGAATTCAGTTAGAAGTGGAATCTGAAGGGAATGATGAGCCTACTTGACAATCTCCGCCGGTTTAATCACCTCTTGGACTTCCTCCTCAACCTCTATCTTCTTGTCGGCTGGGTAACTAGAGACGCTAGACGAAAGGGATGACTCGCTAGTAGAAGTAGAGGTACTTGTTTTTGAGCTCACTGATGTAGATGTCAACGAGCTCGAGGAAGCTTCTGACATTGAACCTAGAAGAGTGGGAGTCGTTGCGCTAGAAGTACTGCTACTACTAGAACTGGACGAAGAGTGGCTTTCTGAATACGAAGGGGGGTTGACCTATTGCAATTAGCTTCTTGTAATTGGACTATTGTATAGAATGAATGAACTTACGCTTACTGCTGCCGCCATATCACTAGGTAGGGCCGGAGTATTAGGCGAGGTAGAAAGAACAGAAGCCTGCAGAACTGATGCTGGAGGTATTCCAGTAGGTCTTCGCAGGTTCGGAGGGGGTGTGGGAGACGGCGGCAGCGGCAATCCTCCTCCTCGAACTCTTCTCACTGACTTGATAGTGCGAATACTACCCACAGCACTACCACTTTCAATAGTCGTAATCCCACTCTCATTTTTATCCTCAATCTCCTCACTATGCCTGCTTCTCTCCTTCCTTGACCTCCCTCTGGGGAATCTAATGCCTACCAACTCAGCGGTCCTAGCAGCACGCCCATGAAAAGTGACAAGATTCTTCACATCCACCATCCCATCGGACCTATATACACCCCTTCAGTAAGACTCCAAGAAAAACCACGCAAGCCAGAATAGGAAACTTACGATCCTCTCGATAATGCACCAACAGTAACCACCTGCGATACAAGTAAGAGATGAAGCTGAATATCGCACAACCGATCCACACACTCTTCAATCGTAGCCATAATCTCCCTCCACTTCGCAGTCTCCGCCGCCTCGAAAAATGCCTTCTCGTCCAGCTTTAAATCCAGGGCACAAGAGTCGATCTCCTCCTCTTTAACTTCCAGCATATCCTCCCTACTCCTCCTACCTCCCACCCGCCCCTGCGAAACCACCCTCTCAACCCTCACCAGACACTTCCTGCACTCTCCCCCAAGCACGGCTAGATACGCCAACCCCTCCTCACTAAAACCCAACCCTCTCCTCCCATCTCCATCTCCATCTCCATCTCCAAGTACCACCAGAACCTTATTCACCACCGCCCCCAACCCATTCAACCCAGCAACCACGCCTTCGAACCCCCTTAGTATACCCCTCGAACTCAACGCAAAGATGTGGAAAACGGTCGCAAGTTGCGCCGTGTAAGACGCCACATTCTTTAAGAGCGAGGAGACGTCTTGTGCTGTAGTTGGAGCCATGCTAGTTGCACGAGCAGCCCTTCAGTCAACGAAATATGAATATTAGCTGGAAGCTTCAGCGGGTAAAAGGGAAATAGCACGAGAAGAAGAGAAAGATAGAGGGTATTTAGTTAAGTGAAGTGCCTAACGCCTCCGATTGCCTTGTGAGTGCCCGTCTCCCCTCTCCTCTCAAAAAGTGAGGCTGCAGATCTGAGCCCTCTCAGCCGCAGTATTGTCCATATCATCCACGATTAACCCAGCCGTGCGTGTATTTTCCCTGATCGAAGTACCTATGATTGCATGTTCATGTCTCATTTGTTATTGTGTTTCATTATGTGCTTGTGTGGTTCCACAGAGAGGGATTTACACAAGCAAGTGGTCGCCACCGATGGCCCTTTGACGTGGTCAGCAATTGGCTACATAACAAGTACATATTCTAACCACAACCTCATCTGCACGACAGCTTAATAAAGAGGATACGCCACATAATGAAAATATCTACTACGAGCTTGTGCAACGCTATAGCGAGGTTGGTCTCGAAGCTCTGAATGTTGGCATGAGAAGTTGTGTCCTAATACGGTTCGTTGCAGCACCACCAATCAAGACATACAGAATGTGGATCCGACATGAGGCTTGAAACCTATGTTGGCGTTCCTGTTATTCAGAACCAGAAAAGTCCCGGGCCCCAACACGACTATTCATCATACAAACAGGGCGAGCAAGAAGTATGCCTGCAAGACAGAGTCGCATCATCCCTCACTTGTTTTCAGCAAACAAACTTGCTTGCAGATGCTTGAACGCTTCTCCTTCAACAACGTGATACACCCAACGATTCCAAAATTATATTTCCCGACACCACTTCGCCATAACCCCACTCAATCCCTCCACACTTCCCGTCACCTCCTCAAGTCCCACATCAACTTTCCACATCCTCCCAGCCGTCCCCGTATCGCGACCACCACCCCCGATACCCGCGGGAGTCAGGAGCTCATAATTTGCCAACCTCTCCCACGCACCCAGAGCAACCTCCCTCCCCCAAACCTTGGCACTTGACCCCAGTGCCGTTACGCCAGTACTCGAGGTCTGTATCTTGTGTCGTGAGGTTAAGGAGCTGTACTCATCATAGGCCATTGCAAAATTGCATGTATCTGTGTCTAATATGATATCGAGACGCGCAGAAGCAATGAGAAGAGCGAGTTCGAGTTCAGAAAGGCCTTGGAGAACTTGAAGCTTGGAGTCTGGTGCTGACAATAATAAGGGGTTGTACACAAAGGTCTTGCCGGTGAGAGGTAGATGATTTGGAGACAGGTTCAGGATTGGTTGAATGCATGACGTAAAGAATGAGGTTACCGATTTATTTTGATAGAAGTACGACTGGAGGTGGCGTTTGAAGATGGGGTCTTTGTTATAAAGGTCCTTGAGGATATTAGCTTTGCAATTTGAGATGTTGGCTCAACTTACCTCGATCATTGAGTGCCAATAAGAGAGAAACTCATCCTGCCCAGCAAGTCCAGTATCAAATCCCTCAGCACCGAGCTCTTCGGTATTAACAGTCAAAGCCTCTTTACAAATGTCCCAAAATGCAGGAAGGCTTTTAGGTAAGGACAAATAGACATAGCGATGACTAAAGCGACTTTTGACTCTTTTCTCAAGACTTTCGGCAACATCAATTCGGGTTGTTAGCCCCAGGACCACAATGGGTGCCTTTCTTGCTTGAGCTATGTCGAAGAGATTGTATAGCAGGGTCTGACGAGGATGTGTGGTGAAGAGATCAAATTCGTCTAAAATAAATATCACTGATTTGGCGATCTGGTCTGGGTGAGACTCAGATATTTCCGAAGGGTGCGATAAAAGGGCTAGAAGTGATGCCAAAGTATCTGCTGCATTAGTAGTCTAAATGTTGAGTCAGTTTATCCTTTGTGAAAATGGAGGAGCTCCAAACGTACCTTGCTTACAAGGTCGTCCTCAACCTCCATCTCACGTCCAAGTTGCCTCCATGTCTCTTTTAATGCTAGTTTGTCGTCCGTGTGTATAAATCCATTTAATCGTACAACGTGGAAGTTTTCTCGATGCTCTATCGAAAGATCTGAAATGATAGACTCAACAAGCTGGTCCGTATTAGCAACACCTTTGGAAATCCGCCCAAAGCAAACTAACTGTTGTCTTTCCACATCCTCTAGCCCCTATAACAAGCATTGAATTGCCTTCACCAGCTAGCACAGTCTGCTCGACAACCTGGTAGACTTTCTGCATTTCTTCTTCGTGCCCTCGAATCCTGATTCGCTTTTGTCCAGTCAACTTTGGGAGTAAAGTTTGTCGCATGCGTTCTAGATGAACCTCAAATCCCTCAATTTCAGGAAGAGTATCTGTATTCCTATCCAGAACAAGATCCTGGTTCAACCGAGGAAAAATAACAATGTCGTTGGTATCTGGCTGACAGGCCTTGCAAAACCAGTCGCCTTTTGGCACTTTTGCGACCTGATAGCAGTCTTTATGAACAGCAAACTCACAACCAGGGCCATCACACAAGAGAATTGGGTTCCTCTTTTTGGAATCGAGCCCAGAACAAATAGTACAGGCTGTGTCATCATCATCCTCAGAATCTGGCTCTTCCACAACACTGGATTCTCGTTCCACCTGCACACGCTTATTGTGGGAATTTTTCGGTATATCTTTGAATCCTAAGTCGACCTCCCCACTTTCATCTTCTCCTTTCTCGAAGGCAACGCTTTTCCTTAGTCCGCTAACACGATGCTTGGAAGGTGTGAGTATACTTCTGGGCGTGCTCGATGTTGACTCAAGGCTCGCGTCTAAAATTTTCCTCGGCCGTCCACGTTTCTTGACAGTCGTGATAAGTGTAGCTTCAGGGGCTATATTTGGTATGCTCCCAACTTCCTTCTTCGCCCTGACCTTGCGCTTTTTTGGTGATATCAATGCCTCTTCTTCTTTGTCTTCATCGCTGTACGGCCCACCTGGCACACGCAAGCTCTCCCTTCTGGCCTTGTTCGAGAGTTTCTTGTCCTCCTTCAGTATCTTGTCTTTTCGTGGACGCCCTGGCCCGCGATGTATGACGATCTCAGGGGGGTTGTCTCTTGATGGTGATATGACATCCCTCGCATTCTTCAGATTATTCCCTAGTTTTCTGACAGAGCGCTTCCTGTTTATCGGGGGCTCGTCCTCTGGAACGTCAAAAACACTCTGCTTTGGCCTATCCGATGTCTTCTTGTAGATGGGCTTGCCGCTCCCTTTCTGCGTAGTTATAGGTGTCGTCTTAGGTGTAGCAGCTGCACTATACGTGGTACGAGTCCTCCGGCTCTCGGTAATGGTATCGTCTTCATCTGGAAAGCCATAGACGTCCTTCTCTACCAGCTCATCAGGTTCCTCTCCGGCATCTATGTCTATATTCTCTTTCTCATTCTTTCCCGTTTCAAAAGTGCCTATAGTCCTGCGCGGAAGTGAGCTAAAGCCAATGGCAGTTGATAGTCCATGCGTATTTAATTTCCTCTTCTTGATGCTAGCAAGAGGACGTGTAGACTCTTCGGGCTCAGTGACCAATTCGTCTTGTTCGAGATGAGCTCTGTTGCGCTTTCGACTGATGGCTGGAGACGGCATTGCAATAGTGGAAAGGATGGGCAAAGAAATTAGGGGCAATTACAAATTCCTTGCCATGTTGAGGCACCAAGAGTCAATACTCAAAATATAAGGTTTTCGAGTTTGAGGTTGATTGAAACGCGCCACGCCAAAATGTCGCGTAGATTGAATCTTCGTCACGTGCGGAAGGCCCCTGTTTTATTGCCAACGACGACGCCGACTAGGGATAGGCAGTTTGACCCCTTACACTTATTGCGTAAATATCTTTCTCTTGTTATGAATTTTCTAAGCCCTTTTGATAATAACTCTTTCCTGTCCTCTCCAGTTGCTACACTCAAGGACTCTTGTTTCTATGCAAGCGCTAAGTTTATGTGGCGCTTTTTCTTAAGGTCCATCGGGCTGGAAGAGTCAAGTGCTTTTCAACAATGCTGTCATTTTAGATCGTTTTTCTTTATCCTTAAGGAAATGTAATTAGTTCTAGTTTAATAAGGGCAGAGATGTGGCTTAAGACTAAGGATAGGCGCCACATGCCATCCACACTTTCCCGCCGTCAAGTTATGACGTCGTTAAGTTTTCCAGGATTCACTCAACACTCTACTACATAGAAGCTTTTGCAATACTCCTGCAATACCCCAAGCCTATACCACTACAAAACCAATTCCTACGTTTCTACTTCTGGCATCCCCTGCAAGATTCTTTTACGCGCATTGGCAATGTATCCAATACAAGAAACACCTCCAAATATAACCTCTCAGTCAGAACAACTCGGGGCTGTAAACGCTCCTAATGTTGATGGTGTCAGTTCTAGTGACACTCCAGAGCTAGTCGAGGCTGCCCCAGAAGAACATCCTACAGACAGTCACGAACTTGCGAATGCGGCGGTCGAAGATGAAGAGAAGGGCGAAGCCCAAATTCCCCATGCTCAAATTGAGGTGAAAGACCTGGGATGGAATGAGCACCCGATTGAGGTTCCAACCCCCTTGGTCGGTGGGCTGCCAAATGAGGAGTTATGGACTCTTATCAGACGGTTCAACAAGGCAAGCTGCACTCATATTGAATCTCAAGATGAGTCTAACTGTTGTAGCAAATGTATCATGTCAAGGCTTTACCAACAGCACCGCTTGGTGGACTTGATCTCAATATTGCGGATGAAGAGGAATTCTCGCCGGATAAATTGAGGGCGAATATCGAGAGACTTTATATGACTGTCGGCGTTGGTATGGTTGCTTTTTGGAACCACATTGCAAGACTCCGGTCATGGCGAGAGCGAGATCGAACAGCCGCTTTTGCTGGAGTGTATTTCGTGGCCTGGGCCATCGATCACCTTATACCCACTCTCCTCGTATTCCTCCTAGTTCTTATATTATATCCACCCGCGAGGGGTTATTGCTTCCCACCTTCACCGATTGCCTTAATCGACAGCAAGACCGGAGATGTCAAGACGCCAGCTGCTGGAGTTTTAGGAAGCGATGATAGTGTAACCGGTGCTCCTGAGAAGCACAAGGGAGAAGCCGTTGAACAGGAAGCTAGCAAATTCCTCAACAGCTTCACATCCATTGCAATTAGCAGTGCAGCGGGAAAACATCCCCAAGGTGATCCTCATGCTAGCGAAGCAGGATCTAGTACACTCGAGGAGACAGCCCCCGATCCCACTAATGTCGCTTTGGACGTAGTTAATGCAAAGGAAAAGAGCTCTGGTGGGCAGCCCGATGCTGTCCATGACAAGACCAAAGAACCCATTTCTGCTGCTATGTGGTCCAAGACCAGACCAGTCATGCATGGGATTGCTGACATCTCTGATGGATGGGAGCGCTTTGCCAACGCCCTATCCCCGACCTCACCGTTCCCAAAATTAACACCCCGACTTAAGCTTGCGGGAGTTCTATCCCCAATCCTCCTCCTCTCCCTCGTCACTAGCCCCTACATTTTCATCAAAATCAACTGCTTGTTCCTCGGTTTCACTTTCTTCGGGGACCCCATAATTAGGCACGGCCTCTCCTACCTAAACCGAGAATTCCCACACTGGGAAAAACTCCTCGAAATCAGAAACACTCTCCTGAAAGGGGTTCCCACCAATGCCCAGCTCGCCATCACCCTCCTCCGCGTTGGCGAAGCGAACAAAGCTCCCCTTCCCCCACCACCATATTCAGGGCTGCCACCCCCAAACACCCCTCATAAAACAGCCGGTCAAAATCTCGAACACCTCGGTTTGTATATCCTCGCATTCTTTGACCATTGCCAACTAACCCATTTACAAGGTGTTCCTCCCTCCGAACTAGCGGAAGCGATCCAACCCTCCGATAATACATCCATCACGCCAACTACTAGTACCAACTCCGCCCCCATTGCAAAAAAGAAAGCGCATGGCCATCGAATTATCGGTGCTCTCAAAGGCATGACAAAAGGTGGTGTTGAAACCATCCTTGGTACGGATAGACTAAAAGCCGCTGCCGGAGCCGAGCATGCGAAGAATAGGCTTGGGGTCTTGAAGAACGGACCAGATGAGACGGCTGGACCGATTGATTTCCCTTGTCGGTTTAAAGGGCAGAAGGGGAGGGCGTATATTACTAGTACGGCAACAAGCCCGGCCTTGAGTTGGACGACAAATAGAGAGGATGTTGAGCCAGTATTTTCCATTGCCATTGCTGATATCCAGGTTTGTACTTCCCTTCTTTTCTATTGTTTCTAGTGGAGAATTTAGGGAAAGTTGGAGGGGTTCGGCTAATACATCTCAAATAGGAAATTAAAAAGGTAGGCGGATTAGGATGGAAGACGAAAGTTGTGGTTGGATGGGCGACGTCGAGGGAGATCGCGGATGGGTTGCTTATTATTGATAAAGAGGGGAACAGGAAGCAACTTACGGCGATGGCGTTGAGGGAAGAGTTGTTCAACAGGCTTGTTTCAGTAGGGAAGCAGATGTGGGAGGCTTGGTGATTAGGATGATAGTCAAGGTTTCAATGAGAGCCTGTTAGTATTTGATAGAGGGAGGAACGGGGGTTTTGATCTTGAGATGTTCCGAGGATGGGATGGTATACCTGTCTGTACTGCAGAAATGAATGCTTAATGCTGTTATCAATTATGAATAGAGATGGGTTTCTGATTTGGAACTCTTTTTTCTTTCATGAGCATGTCCCGAATATCAAATATATCGTGAATTAGCCCACCATCGTTCCCACCCACCTCTCATGTACATTCAAAGATTAAGGTTTGTATATTGCGTATCCACGAGAAGATTAGGCAGGCTAGTATGACTTTTGTTGAAACTAAACTATTTCTAAAAGGGCAAGTGTCGCCTGTGAGTGCGGTAAAGTTCTCCTCGCTTCCTTACGTCCAGCCCTTTATACTGCGCGTTCACTCAATAGTATATGATTTGACTTGATGCAAATGGTAAACGTACTATTTTTTTTTATTTTTAAACTATGGACTACAAATGGAATATCACAATTGCACTCTCTCGCAATTTCCTAGCTACAGCGTATGATTCATATGTCCATCAACTCTGGCAAGAGCTTAAATATCTTTCCGCATCTCTGTCGCCTGCAAAAATCGAACTCTCTTTACTGTCCAGTGCGAAGGGTCGGGGGATTCACTGTCAATCTCTTCCTGCGTGTGATTCACTAAGACTAATTGGCAGAATTCAAGTACAGCCTCTCATCTTATCACTTATAATCATGTAGGCGAAAATGTCGATATTCCATCCGGTCCCTCTGTGCACGGAGAAGTGTCTTGTTGGCTCCGCTCTCTAGATTTTCCTAAGTTGGCATGGCAATTGGATTCATGGCATGCGCTAGCAAAAGCCTACGAGACCAATCCCCCTCATTGATTAGTTAGTGAAGTTAATTCATCAGCTTAACAAAGACATTGTCGTCTTTGGAAGGGTGTGACATGTAAGATCCTACTACTATGATGAGTTCTTCGGTGTTCCACACTGTGCTGACCGTCTCTAGAAACTCCCTCAAAACCAGGTGCCAAAACCCAACAACAACAAGCAGCTTGTTACAAGCTTCAACTAATCGTTAAATTTCCTTCAAACCGCCTTCTCCTTCCCCCTCCACTTCACCGCCCACCAAACCCCAACAGTAGTGAATTATAATCCTACAGCCAGCCAACTACCTGTATATAAAGGACAATACAACACATTGACATAGACTCCGTCAATTCAAAAATGCGATCCATAGGAGCGAAGAGAGAATCATTCCATCCTTTCCTATTTTGTATTTTTAAGTGAGCAAGTAGCCTGTCAATAACACAGAAAGTATTTGTAGGGAGAAAAAAGCTCTCTCTGTAATTCCAGTGTAAAGTAAGGTATTGGCAATACTCCCTAGATCTGACGACATTTACATAAAACGACAACTAGAACATTATATCAGTCGTAATCTCCTCAAAGACGATCCAACCTCGTATTCAAATCCAGGATCCGTAACAACTAACTCCCTACCTCACCATGGCGAAAATCCCGGGCTCGCTTCGTTCCTTTTGTATTCACCCCAGGCTCATTAACCAAGCTTACTTCCCTCAACCCAGCTGCTTCAAAACTCAAGTATCTAGGAAATAAAAACATACCGCAAATCATTTTTGTACGTACTTGTATTACTCATATCTAGCTTACCGAGTCTTCGCATCCCATCAATCCATTCCCTTTCCTGCCCATCCTAAAATACAATCTTGACCACCCGCACACAATCCTCACAGCTTTGCCCCCTCCCCTCCCACAAGTTCACACGCCCCCCCGCTTATAGCAAGCTTCCCCGTCTCCTTGACCTTCGTCTGAAACAGGACCTTCCCGCCCTCCTTCCAGCATTCCGTCACCAACGTCTGCCCCGGCAGCACCGTCCCGGCGAACCTCACCTTCACATTCTTCACCCGGCCGTACTGTTCGTAGACCGCCTTGCCCGCGATCCCCATAAAGCAGAGCCCGTGCAGAATCGGCACCTTGAAGCCTCCCATCTTGGCGAAACCAGGATCGACATGGAGCGGGTTATAATCGCCCGAGAGACGGTACAGCACCGCCTGCTCCTCGGTCGTTTTCTCTTCCCTAACGAAATCGGGTGCCCGCGCAGGAGGTTTATTAGCCGCCGTACTCGCTCCCCTATCCTCGGGTTTCCTCTGGCCCCCGAATCCACCGCTGCCTCGGATGAAGATTGTGCTCTCATTATAGAAAACGGGCTTGTTGTTTGCTTTATTCACAGTCGTCACGCCGCTTTTGACGATAGCCGCTGAACCCTTGTCGACAACTTCTAGGAGTTTGGCGTAGGAGACGAGTGTTGCTGAGGTGGGAATCGGGTACGAGAGAATCTCTAAATACTGCTCCCCGTGGAGCAGCATCATTGGCGAGAAGTTTGGGACTATTTCGTCCAAGCTGAAGGGCGTTTGAGCGGAGAAAAATGGGATGACGCCGAAGGTGGGGAGAGCTTGGAAGTTATCGTCACCTTCACTATTTTCTTTAGTCAGTTGTTGCACTTCTAGCATTAAGCCAAAGCCAAAGCTGAACCGAGGGGAAGAAAGAGAGGGGATAACTTACAAAACATAAGGCAAATCCGTTTTCTTAGCCCCAATTCCCAAATTATACAGAATAACATCCCTTTCCTCATACTTAAATTCCGTGCCCTGCCCCTCCGTCTGCTTCGCCTTCTCGATATTGGCAAGGATCTCTTCATTCACTTCTCCTTTAATTTCACTCTTCTATGCACACACAAGTTAACAAATTTTCTTTCATTTCTTCCTGGAAGTACAACTACAATGTACAGAATGATCGCTACCCACAAACAGGGGCTGTCTAGCACGATGAATGGACGGACGGTAGAGTTAACGAAGCGGGACAAACTCATACCTTACTACCCCCTCTCTTGTTTTTCATATTTGCCATAATACTCTTCACTCCATCCTGTGCATCCTCAGGATTATCCGCCCTCCCATCCGAGAAATCCGTGATTCGCTTCCAATGCTTCAACACCTCCTCAGGCGTCAACTTTACATCCACAGGAAATCCATGCCCACCACTGCGTTGCCATCTTGTTCTACCTACCCACCCTGAGCCAACCTCGTACAAGTTACCTGTCGGGGGCTTTGGGACTTTATCTGAGCAGAGAGCTACAACGAGAGGGGCTATGTAGTCTGGTTTGAAGGCTTGTACCATCTCTTCAGGCATGATGGTTCGTGTCATGGCGGTGCCGGCATTGGGAGCGATGGTGTTGACATAAATGTTGTATTTTGCGCCTTCTCTTGCAAGGGCTCTTGAGAATCCAAGGATACCGCATTTCTACAACGATCGTTAGTAGCCTATTCTCTCCTCGCCTAAATTTACTTAGATATTTGAACTTACAGCAGCAGCATAGTTAGCCTGTCCAAAGTTTCCATAGATACCACTTGTAGAGGTGGTATTTACGATCCGGCCGTACTTTTGCTTAAGCATATATGGCCAAGCGGCTTTGGTGACTTTGTAAGTGCCACGGAGATGGACAGCAATGACTTGATCCCACATTTTGTCATCCATGTTGCTAAACGCCTTGTCGCGGAGGATACCAGCATTGTTGATGATGATGTCAATGCGGCCATAAGCATCGATAGCTGCCTTTACAACAGCATCTCCGTCTTCAGCCGAGGCTTTGACACCAACTGCTTTGCCTCCTAATTTTTGAATCTCTTGGACAACGTCGTCCGGATTCATCAAGTCGTTAACAACGACTGAAGCACCGTATTTAGCAAAAGCCAAGCAGTAGCAGCGGCCAATACTATTTTCCTATTAGTGTAGTCCGAGGCTGAAAGAAAGTATAACCTACCCAGCACCACCACCAGTAACCAAAGCAACCTTTCCCTTAAAGTCAAGAGTCTCTCCTTTATTATTAGGACCCATCTTCATGGATTTCTCAAGCAGGCCCATAAAGTCCGCAACACCCGTTGGGTATTCAGCATTCTTGAAATTGCTGATTTGATCCCACTTTTTGAGGATGGCACCCGGGGTATAGGTATCATCGGCCTTCAAGAGCAACCCGCTTGCTCGCTCCCATCGAAGCTTGGCCACGTGTCCCCCTCCCACTTCATAGATGGCTCCAGTCTCATCACAGTCTTTGTGAACCAGGACGGCAACCAGAGGGACAACCCAATCCGGCTTAAGATTCTCGAGAATATCGGGAGGCATAACGGTCTCAGTCATCCGGCTGGCGGCTGTTGTCTGTTAATTGGATTCTATTGGGCTGAGACATTAGAACTTACCAATTGGAGCAATAACATTGCAATGGATATTGTATTTCGCTCCCTCCTTTGCCAAAGTCTCTGTAAACCCGACCATCGCCAATTTAGCAGCCGAGTAATTGCACTGCCCAAAACTGCCAAACAGTCCCGCCGCAGAAGCTGTATTGATAATTCTTCCATACTTTTGTTTCTTGAAATACGGCCACGCTGCCTTTGCACATTTATATGATCCCTTGACGTGAACAGCGATAATCAAATCCCAATCTTTATCCGTCATATTTTTGAAGCTAACATCTCGGAGTATGCCAGCGTTGTTGAGGAGGATATCAATGCGGCCATAGTTCTGGATGGCGGTTTCGATTATCTTCTCACCATTCTCGACGCTATCGTAGTTTGCAACTGCTTTACCGCCTGCGGCTTTGATTTGGTCCACGACGACATCTGCGGCCTTCAAAATGCATCAGCGCTTGTCTAGGCTTGAAATGAAGTTTACAGAAAACTAGTAGCACATACCTTTGTAGAGTTTCCTTCTCCCTTGAAAGATCCCCCCAAGTCATTGACGACAACACTCGCTCCTCTCGATCCAAAGAACAGAGCATATTTGGCCCCTAAACCCCCACCAGCACCAGTTACTACAACAACCTGTCCATCATATCGTAATTCCGACATCTTGAATAGCGTATTATGTGCCAGTATACTTTCTCAAGAGCAGAGGGAAGAGCCAAGTAAGCGGAAGTTCAACCTTTGAGCCACAGAGAGGGTATAAAAGCGAGATTCAAAGAGCAGGTAAAGGTCGATAAGCGGAGATGTAAGCTTTAAAGCAAAAGAGGAGGTTGCGAACTGAACTGGCTGTTGACCAACTCGGCTTAGCTATTCATTGGAATGCCTCGGCACGGATGTTGGCTAGCAAGACCCACAAGAGCCCCCGGACCCCACAAACTTCACATGTAATTTGATCCAGACCCCACGATTACCTGTTCACGTGCGGTCTGAGTATCGGAAATACGAATTCAAGCCAATTGTCCTCTTTGCCGTCAAATTGGAACTATGAATCGCTTCAGGTCAGCAAAGGTCACAAACGCCAGGTTGGTTGAAGTGCATGTGAAAATGGGACCGCAGCCGATGGACTTTGTGAAACCCCATGAGAACCTGAGACATCAATTAACCGTTATCTAGCATCGCAACTTTCACTCTTGGAAGTCCGCGTTCGACGTTGTAACTTTCTTACAAGAGCGTTCCTTTATAATTACCATATGAGCATTCCCTAATTCGACATTCAGAGGCCAAAGCAAAAGGGCGTTTAGACTTTATTGCCAAAGCTAAGTAGCAAACCTAGCTCTGGCCTTACCTACCCGACTCTACCCAGTTATTGTCGATGCAAACGAGGAGTCGTACTGTCCATAACTAAAAAGATATTACAGGCTCTTATATGCGTTTTCAACGATTTGTTCATAAGGTTCATCAAGATCTATTTACTGTATAGTTCTGGCTTTTGGAGAGGGCTCTGCTCTGCTAAGCTGGCCAACTAGTAAATATTAACGATCGCCTAAACATCACAATAGCTCTTTTGGAACTTAAGCTATAAGAATGAACTTACAACACTCTTCGCCATTCCGACATTGGGACAGCTACTTGTCAACCTCGACATTATCTCGATATCTAAAGCCTAGAGATGCCGAAGAAAAGCCGTGATGAGCATCTTCGTCGAGCTCCACTTACGATACCTATCGCCCTTCTCAAAAAGGATATGGAATAACCCTCAGGTGAGCGAGCCCGGATGGCTCAATATGAACTTCCAAACGTCACCAGTCAAGCATAGCCTCTACAGCACAATGACCGAACAGCCCACCTTCACCGACGACAAGTCCCCCCACTGCATCCCCTTCATCAAGTCCCTCTACACCCAACACGCCTCGACCTCTTCCACCCCTTTCTTCATCGGCCTCAACGGCGTCCAAGGCGCAGGGAAAACCACCCTCGTGACCATCCTCTCCAACACGCTGTCCACCGACCTCTCCCTCCCTGTCCTCGTCCTCTCCATCGACGATCTGTACCTCCCCCGCCCCCTTCAACTTGCCCTCTCCTCTCACCACCCCTCAAACCGCATGCTCCAACACCGCGGCCAGCCCGGAACCCACGACATCGCCCTCGCCCGCACCTTATTCTCCGCGCTCAAGGCCGGACGCGAAGTCAAGATTCCAGCCTACGACAAGAGTCTATACAATGGGCAAGGTGATCGCGTTCCCGAAAGTCGGTGGAGGACGGTCAACAAGCCTGGCAAGAGGCGCATCGAGATTGTAATATTCGAGGGATGGTGTGTCGGTTTCCAAGCTCTGAGTCGAGAGGCCGTGGAGCAGGTACGGGACACGCAAGAAGTTGGGATATTGAAGAAACATACTCTCGAAAGCTTGTTAGAAGTAAATACGTATCTATCAGACTACACATTCGTGAATGAGGCATTTGACGCCTTTGTGCATCTAGACGCCGAACGAACAGAATATGTCTACGTGTGGCGGCGAGAGCAGGAAGCTGCGCTTAGGAGAAACACAGGGAGAGGAATGAGTGAAGCGGAGGTGGATAAGTTTGTCGACGGGTATTATCCTGCGTATGAGCTTTATACTAGTGCGTTGAGAGAGGGTTTGTTCAAAAATAGGGGCAAGGATTGGAAGGGAAGGCAATTGAGGATGGTTCTAGGAAGGAATAGGAAGGTGACGGAGGTGGTTATAATTTGAATGACGAGGATCATCATGCCAGAGAATAAGCATAACTATAAGATAAATTTAAAAGTATTAGATCTTAACCCTACGACGTTGAAGTTGTGTGCTAATTCTCACTATTAGAAAACTAGAATGTCATTTCGCGTTCGTTGTTGGGTTGCTCCACCTAAGCCTCAGCATCATATCCAACAAATTTCCTTCTTTCTATTTACGTATACTAGATTAACACATAACTACTAATCGTCAAAACGAAAGTCCAGAGCCCCAATCCGCCATGCACTCCGTTGCCCACATCATCTACGCCACCTCAACTCGCGAAGCGATATCACATAAGCCTGATATATGCACAAAACTACTAAATCAAGAACCTGATAACTCCTAGTGATATAGAAAACTCATTCTCACATCTCATTGCAAACCCCAAAAATACACTTGCGCCTCATGATACTAGGATTAGAAGAACAGTCAATACTTAACTAGCGAAGAATTAAAATTCGCCTACTGCTTATAACTCATTTAGAGGTAGTTTCTTCAAAGGGAGTCGGTGTCTGGCGTTCTAGAATGGAGAAATATATATATATGAAAAACACAAACACTACTTTTTCAAGGAAAGGTACATCCAATCCCAATCTGGCGTTGCTTCCATCCCAAGGACACTTCTTCATTTTGCTCGTCTTCGTACCTATCTGTATATTTCACATCATAAGACGGCGGTTAAATGTCTCTCCAAAGCTTAACGATATATAAATTTTTTGAACTTTGTCAATTGTGGACGGATTTGACTAAGGATTCGGCATCTAATCGCTTAAAGTTTGTCTTGGCAGTGGACAGTACGGAAGGGGGTGTCAAGAAATCAGCGTCACCCCCATGTATTCTGCCATTGCTAAGACATCTAAAATAGGTATAATTTATATACTACTTTAATACTCTACTAATGAGTTTATACACCTTTCTAGAATCTAACCTTTTTAAGCCTTTCCGAGAGGGAGTCTATATACTTATTAAAGTCCTCTACTATAATTTCATTCTCTTAGATATTAAGAACTACCTCTTAAAAGTCTTTTAAAGACCACCTATTATATAGTTTCCTATTTTAAAGCCTTTGTTTTAAGATCTTCTATATGTTCTTAATCGAATTTAAATCTAGGGAAGAAGAAGGCTAGTTAATCGAGTATATAAAGTATTCTACTTGTGTTTTATTACAAAGACCTTTGTAACGATCGGGATCGCGATCGCCAAGGATCGCTTAGCCTGGTCAATGCGCAAGGGCGCATTCCACGTGATAGCGTATTCCCGTGATATAGATTTACAATTAAAAGCTAGGAATAGATATAGAAGGGTTTTAAAAGGGAAGCGAATCGTATATATAAAGGGTATAGCTACTCTACTCTCTTCTACTTTCTTATACTTTATTCTTTTCTATATATAAACTTATAAGTTAATATTATTAGCTACTAATATATACTCTTATATACCTCTTTTAATACTCTTATTCTCTTATATTAATATATAAGAATAAAGTATTAAGTTTACTAAAAACAGTTTATATAATATTCTACTCTCAAGTTTTATTTAATTGTATTAAAGCAGATTTAAATACTATTTAAACCTTTAACTTTAGCTAGTACTAAAGATTCTTAAATAGCTAAGAACCTAAAGATCTCTTAAATAGCTAGTAAACTAGAGTTTAATTTAGCTTAAAAGTAACTAATATAAATACTAAATTAGTATTAAGGAAAATAGTTAATTAATAGAGATTTTAAATAACTCTCTTATATAAAGGTTACTATAAATAGAAATAGAGGTAATATAAGATACTATTTAAAACTCTTACTTCTACTTATCTATTATTAATCTTAAGGGCTTATTACCTAAATTTTTAATAAGATGTTTTAATACTTTATAAGTAAAGCAGAAAGTAAAACTACCTATAATACTAATACTTTTTAAATTATAAAACTATTTAGAACTTACTAAGGACGATTTACTCGAAGAGAGTAGGACCAAAGGGACTTCTCAGATAGTTTAACTATAAAAGGTATTATATAAGTAATAAAAGAATAGATTTCCTCTTAAACAGTAGAGATTTCTAAAGTTACTACTACTATAAATGAATTTAAAGCTATATTTACTACTCTAAATTAGTACTTAAGAGGCTGCAATAATACTACGCCTCTTTAGCTTACGTATAATAACATTGTACCTACTCTAATTATTCTATCGATTAAAGCCTCCGACGTACTCTAGTTCTCTTCTGAAACTGGCACTTATATCAGACCCTATAAGACCCAATTAACAGAGAAGATCATTCCACTTAGTAATAGGAACTCCTCCACTTTTGAGTAATAGTAAGCCTCTATTCGAGACTGATTTATTATTAATATAAACTAGTATACTACTAAAATAGCTTACTAAGCTTTAATATAAGGATTAACAATAGACTTAGCTAAAGAGTATTTAACCCCTAGGTACTTAGCCTTTTTAAGTAGCTTTTAAATAGTATCTGATATATTAGACTTATTATCTAGTTACTTTTTTACAAGTAATAAGATAGAGGTATATTATAATATATTCTAAACTATATATATAAGTGAAAAAGGTTATATTAGAGAAACCTTCTTATAGTTTAAAGCCTAGTTTTAAAGCTTAATAATTTAAAAAGAAGTATAAAAAGACAATTAGTTCTTTTTTATATAAAATAAACTAATACCTTAGTTATAAAGTATTTCTATTATATTAAAAAAGTATTAAAATAAGAACTATAATATTATAGTTAACAACTTTATATTAGATAATTAAAAATAATAAAGGAACTATAAGTTATAACTTCTTATTAGTTTTTAAAGTAAATAATCTACTTTAGTTACTAAAAAAGTATTCTCTTTTAAAACTCTTTAGTCTACTAATTAAGCTACCTTTTCAAAAGTTCTTAACATTTGCCTAAGAACCTCAACTATAGTTGTTCTTTATTAAAAGCTTTTAGCCCTAGCCCGACCTTCTTCTAGTCTTCTTGCCTAGAACTACTCTACTTTTACAAATAAGCTAGATTCTTTAGTTAAGTATTATAGTTATAAGAAGTTTAGCTATTATAAAAATAAATACTTTAAAGCTTTTAAAGTTTAAATTATAACTAAAAAAGAAAAAAATAATAATTTAGATATTTAAAAAAGAGAAGATATATTTAAAAAAGTAAAAGAGTTTTAACTAAAAAATAAAGAAGTTTAAAAAAAAACTTTTTTTTAAGTTTAAAAAGATATAATTTATTAAAGTTAAACTTAATATAATTAATAAAAAAGAGTAGTTTTTATTCTCTAATACTTTTAATATAAATAGATTAA
>KB205940.1:361768-405241 GCA_000328965.1 Ascocoryne sarcoides NRRL 50072
GTAAAGTAAGTTTTAAACTAAAAAATAAAGTAAAGTTTTAAAAAAAACTTTTTTTTTAAGTTTAAAAAGATATAATTTATTAAAGTTAAACTTAATATAATTAATAAAAAAAGAGTAGTTTTTATTCTCTAATACTTTTAATATAAATAGATTAAGAGTTTCTTTTTAAGTATTAATAAATATAAAAGTAAATAGTTTTCTTTTTTTAAATTACTTTTTTATTAAACAACTTTTAAAAGTTTTAAGTAATAAGATTTAGTACTTATCTTATACTATATTAATCTAAGGGTATAAGTCTAGTATTTAAAGCTACACCTTCTATTATATTCAGCTTTATTTAATAATTAAAAGTTAACAGATATACAATTGTTCTTTTATAATCTTAGACCTAAGTTATAAAGATCTAATTATTAAAAGTAAATAAATAAAACGTTTTCGAGTTTATTTAAATATAGAATATTATAAGATCTTATAGCCTTTTATATATCCGCTAATATTATAATAGAGTAAAGAGCTTATAATCTTTTTTAGTTCTTTACGTTTTATTTAACTTAACCTTAACTATTAAACAGATATAAATCAAAAGAATTAAGCTATAAAAAGGTAAGATTTACACTTATAAAAGGGGGGTTAATATCTACTGATATTAATAGCACTCTTTTCACCTAATTTTATACTTTAAAACACTACTAAAAGTAAACTAATACTATTACTACTAAAGGAATCTCCTTATATATTTAAGAAGCCTTTTCTTTAACTAAAACTAAAACTATATAAGTTATATAATAGGTTTAAAATAGCACTTATATAACTTAAATTAGTTTTTATTTATAAAATAACTACTAATATCTTCTATTTTAATATAAAGTATTTAAATAACAAATTCTTTATTACTAGTATATATAAGATTAATTATATCTTAAATAAATAAAACGTTTAAAAAAAAGATTTAAATACTATTTAACTTTTTAAAAAACTAATACTAAAAAAATATACTTATTTTAAAAATATATTTTTTAAAGTTATATTAAATATATTATCTTTTTATAAATTATATAATTATAAAATATATCTAAAAAGTCTTTTATTAAACTTCTACTCTCTTTTATATTACTAGTTAATAAAAGAATTTAAAGTAATAAAAGAGTATTTATTAGAAAACTTAAATAAAAGCTTTATTATTACTAGTAATACTTCTTTTATATCTTTAGTATTATTTATAAAAAAAATCTAATAAAACACTATACTTTTATATTAATTATTAACGTTTTAATACTCTTATTTAAAAAGATTTATACTCTATTTTAAAGATTAATAAACTTTTAGCTTAAGTATTTAAAGCTAAGATCTTTACTAAATTAAACATTTAAATAGTATTTAACTATATTTAAATAAATCTTAACTTAAAAGAGTATATTATATTTAAAACTTATTATAAGACTTATAAATATAAAGTCCTCTCCTTTAAACTTTATAATAGCTCTAATATATATTAGTATTATATAAATAATATACTTATAAACTACTTAAATAATTTTTATATAACTTACTTAAATAATATTCTTATTTACTTAAAAAATATTAAAGAATATTAGATCTATATAAAAAAGGTATTAACTTAACTTTAAAATATTAAATTATAAATAAACATTTGAAAATGCGAATTTGATATTACTAAGATTAAGTACCTAGATTATATTATTATTACTAAAGGTATTAAAACTAACTCAAATAAGACTACTCCTCTTTACAACTGAGAATACCCGACTACTATAACCGGTGTGAAGTCGTTTCTAGGCTTTTATAGATTCTATTGGCAGTTTATCTAAGACTTTAGCTACATTACTAAACCCATCACCGCGCTTACACGTCCGACTATCCCTTAGAACTGAACTAGGAAGTATAGAAAATCGTTTAAAGTATTACAAAGTTATTTACTAAATACCTAAGTAATTTACTACTTTAACCTTAAACTCTCTATAAAACTAGAAATAAACTCATCTAATGGAGTTATTACTAGTGTAATATTTCAAGAGTACTTTAACAAGTAGTAGTACTCTCTTAGATTCTACTTTTATATACTAGTCAACTATAAAACGAATTAGAAAATATATAACAAAGAGCTCTATATTATTATTACAGCTTTTTATAAGTGACGCTTAGAGCTTATATCAATTATAAGCCGACTTAGTATATTTATAAATTATCTTATATTAGAATACTTTATAACTACTAAAATACTTATTATAAAATAAGTTTATTAAATAGAATTTATATCTAACTTTAATTTCTTAATTATATACTAATCTAGTAAAAGTAATTAAAAGGTTAATATCCTTTTTTAAAGAGAGTAGAACCTTATTATTTAAGAAAAGGTTAAGAAAAATATTCGCTCACAAGTCCTATTTAAACTAGAATATCTTAACCCTTATATTAATATTAAACTCACTTAGTAGTTTATAGCCTCCTAAAATGCTACTACTCTAGCTCCTATTACCCTTGAAGTGTCTTTAAAACCCCCCTAAGACTCTTTTAAACTCATTAACAATTTATATTAAAACAATTATAACTCTTTCTAAGATCTTTGTAAAAGCTTATTTAACAGTTATACTATTAAAAACAGTTTAATCTTTTATAAGGATCAGCTCTATATTAAATAAGGAACACCTCTCTGTACTAATGTCACGGGGCTATCACCCACCGAGGATGATAGGGCGTGGTGGCGCGAAGATATCACTGAGTAGGGATTAATAGTATATAATAGGTGAGGTAAGTCAACTGTGAATCTTTACTAAGTATCTTTAATATTGATATTTAAATCAAAGGCTTAAATTGTTAAATCAGGTTAAGTACAAAGCTCCTATTTACTAAGGAAAACTAGCTGCTTATATAGAACCTTCCTACTCTTAGATCCCTTGGACCCCATAGGTCCTAGATCACGATAATTCCCTTTAGACCCCGTAGGTCTATGGATCGCTGTGATCCACCCCTGTATTCTGTAGGTCTATCATATGACTGTTGTCACGTGCTAATTAGGTTATAGCTTCTCTATACAACCTTCAGTTGCCGAGCCTCAGGGCTATAACTTAACTCGTGATTCCGATCACGTGTTACACGTTTGTAATACTATCTCCCTTCTATCCTAGCGTATTTTTACACTTAAATAGAAGCTAAGGTAATATTTTTCTAAGGTTAGTACCTTTCTTCTTTTCTTTATTATATCTTTTAAACGATTAAAGAAATATAAAAAACGTTTTAATTTAGCTTTACTAATTGAAAATAATAGTATTAATATATCCTCCTGTTCCTATTATAAAACGAACAGTTGTAAATACGTTATTACTAAAGAAAATTCCACTTATTATAATAAGTATATTTATTATAGTTACAAATGTAACGTTTAAGATCCTTTGTTTAATAACCTTTCTACTATCTTTTGTAAGTAGGCTTATATTATTAAAGAGAAATAATCTACCTTAGCTAAGCTCCTTCGTCTTAATAAACAAGAACGGTTCTTACGAGATCGTACCTCTGATATACTTCGTTGTAGTCTAAAGAGTTTAGACGAGCTTAATAAAGTTGAGGCCTAGGAACGCGAGGAGTCTAAAAGGCGCGTGTCCGACCATCTAGTCGACTTACAATCCTCGTCCGATCCTCTTCCTACAGATGGTTCTTCCCATCCGGCTGACGTTTCATTCGCTTTCAATCTTTTAATATTACCAGATTCTATTTAAGCAGATCTAGATTTTGGTAGTAAAACTCTTTTACAAGTTTTAAGTACTTATTAAGATTCTTCTTTAGTTCTTAAGTATTTTTTAACTATAAGTAGTTCTTTTAGTTGATTAGATACTTGTTTTAACCTCTAAACTATTTATAGTCTAAGATTAATTCTATTATATATTTAACGTTTAAATTAACTAGTTTAATCTTAGTAAGGGGCGCTAGCGGCACGTCCTCCGATGCTTTCTTAAAGAGTAAAATATAAAACACTAAGTAAATATTTATAGTTTTAAATAGCCTCAGTTTATAATTAACCGGTTTTATAACCTTTTTAATCTTAAACGGTCCTAATTTCCTATTGTTAAGTTTATTACTTAGTCTTTTCGTTTTAATGTTTTTTTGTATCAAATAGACTTTCTCCCTTTTCTTAAACGTAGGTCCTATATTATAGTATATATTATAATATAGCGCTACTTTTTATAAAAGAAACTATATATCTGTCTATAGTTTTTTATATAACTTCTTTATCTATTTAACTTAAATTGTAGCTGCTTATACTGTTTTTAACAGTAGTAACAGTATATAATATACTTGTAGTATCTATTTATAATTTATAAAGAATAGTAATGTCCCTGTTATTTTTATATTAATACTATTATATATAAACTATATTATTAATAGTAGTTCTACCTAATTATTCTATTAGTAATTAATATAGTAATATAAGTAAGTTTCTATTATCTAATTTAATTGTTTTATTTATTTATCTATTTTCAAATAAAATACTATTAACAATTTATATTTAGTTTTTAATAAAGAAACTAAAATTAACTAGAATTTTAATATAAATAACTTATCTCTATTTAAAATTATCTCTTTTAATATCTTATAATTTACTATAATTATTCTTTAAAATATATATACTAGATTACTAGCTATAGCTAATTCCTTTTATAATATTATATATTCAAATTTTATTAATCTATTAGTAATTACATATATAAAGTTATATTTTACTTTTATAACTAGTTCTTTTAATAGTAGTAGTTTAACTATAAAGTCAAGTGTAATACTTTATTATAGTTTCAAAGGTATATCTAGTAATTTGAGTTTATTATATAGTATATACTTAGTAACCTTATTTTATATATAAGTGTTATATTTTATAATTATATTCGTTACTATTTTCTTTATTTTTAAAAAGAAGTAGTATTATAATATTTTATCTATTATTTTTATAATTTTCTAGTATCTATAGACTAGTAGTTTATACTATTTAATAATAAATTCTTTTCTTATTCTACTAGAGATATATATCTAGTTTCTATAAAACTATATATCCTATTAATTTCTTTACTATCCTCTAATACTGTCTATAGCCTATTCTACTATTATATCGTTGGCGTATACCTTTCTTAGCTGCTGCGTAAATGCGTCTAATATAACTACACTAGTGTTTACTACTGTAAGTTATTACTAGTTAAATACTAAACTATCTCCTTCTTATTTTAAAATTATATTTAATAGATATATCTTATTTTTTAAGTATTCTAGTTTTCTATTAAACACATTTACACGTCTGTTTTCTATTCTTTTAACATATAAAATTCTAAAGTTATAAAAGGTAAACGTCTTTAACTATTTTACTTATTATCTATTAAGTTCTTTTATAGTTATAAATAAAATTAAGTTCTTATAATCTATAAATACTTATATTTTATATTTTAACCCTTTTAAATATATCTTCTATTCTTAAAAAGCGTTTATAATTACTAAAAGTTCTTTATTATATATCTTATAGTTTAACTCTATTATAAATAGCTTTTATAAATAGTAAATAACTAGTTACTATTTACTATTAGTATTAGATTAGTTAAGTACTACTTCTAAGGTATAGTCTAATACGTCTATTTCCACCTATATTTTCTTCTCTAAATTAAAAGTTATAAGTAATAATATAAATATAAAGACTATTTTTAGTATATTAAATGCCTATTAACTCTTTTTATTTTATATAAATTTAACTTTCTTCTTTATTAAGTTTATTAGTAATATTACTATTATTAAATAGTTTTTAATAAACCTTTAATAAAAGTTTATAAACTCTAAAAATAATTAAATATTCTTTACTAATTTAAACATCTCTTATTTTTAAATTATTTTAATCTTTTCTTTATTTATTACAATTTCTTCTTTAAATATTATATATCTTAAAAAAGTAGTTTTTCTTATATAAAATTTATACTTTAATAGTTTAAAAGCTAATTTTATCTTTTAAAGTTTTTTAAAAATAAGTTTTATATACTTTTTATATTTTTTTAACGTTTTTAAATAAATAATTATATTATTTAAATATACTATTATAAATATATTTAAATATTCTTTTAAAGTATTATTTAATAGTTTTTACTATATTACTAGTATATTAGTTAAGTTAAATAATATAATATTATATTTAAAAAGTCTATATTATATTTTAAAAATAGTTTTTTATTTTTCTTTTTCTTTTATTTTTATCAAATAAAATCTATTTCTCTCGTTTAATTTAATAAAGAACTATACTCTTTAAAAATAGTCTCTTAATTCTATAGCTAATAATATTAGATATATATCCTTTTTTATTATAACATTTAATTTTTAATAATTAATAACTAATTATTTAATACTATTTAGTTTTAATATAAAACTTATTAAACTTAAAATATTTAATACTAAATATTTAATTTATCTTTTCTTTAAATTCTTTTTAATATACTTATATAATAGTTTTAACTTTACTTTTAATATAAAATAAATTATTCTTCTAATTAACAATTCTATTTCTTTTATAAAAGGTATTTTATAATCTTATATTTAATACTTTAATAGAGCTTTTATATTAAATTCTTTTTTAAATATACTTATAAATTTATAGTATTCTACTAGTATTTACTTTAGTAATAAAGCCTCTTATCTATTATAGTTTCTTAACTTATATAATATTATATATATTTTTTTATAGTTCTTTTATATTTTATAAACTTTTATATATTAGTTAAATACTATTTTCTTTTAAATTTAATTTATATTTAAATTATATGTTTTTATTTAAAGTATTTCTAAAATAATTATATATTTTTTAATAAAAATAATATTAAACTAGATATTTTTTATATATTTATTATTAAACTTTATTTATATAACTAATATTTTAAAAGTAATTAGTCTTTTTTTTATTTCTGTTTTATTAATTAAAATTAATATAATAAGAAATGTCTTCTTTTATAAAAGTAACTATAACACATTTACCACTTCTTTTAATATATATATACTTATAGCTCTTATATTAATTATAACTTTAACTTTCTATTCTCTTATTTCTAATATATAAAACATTTATTCTACTTTTAAAACATAAATCTTTAAGTATCTTAAGTTATTTAATATATTAACTTAAACTTAGTATTTATTATTATCTAATTCTTTTATATCTTTAACTTCTTATAGTTAATATACTTTTCTAAAAACTAAGCTATTTCTTATTCTTATTAAATAATATTCTTTAAAAAAGATTTCTTTATTTTTATACTATTGTTATATTATCGAGTTCTCTTCTATTACAGCAAGTTCCTAGCACTCGTCCTTTTTTAGTTATTAGTTAAACTATTCTCTAGGTTATATTAGATATCTTATTATATAAGTTTCTCTTTTAGTTAAATTAATCTTTTATATTCTAAACTAGCAATTATTATTATAAACGACTTTATAAACTTCTTTATATCCTAGTCTTATGTAAGGTACTCCTACTTATTTAAATTCGAGTCTCTTTTCTTCATTTTACTAGGTTCTAGTGCCGAATTCCTTTACACTTATATCTCTTTATAAAACCTCTCATATTTGTTCTCTAACTAGCTAGTTTCTTAGTTTTTAAAGTTCTCTAATATTCTTATTCTTTTTAGTATATACGAGCTCTCTAAATTTCTTCTCTTCTCTTTTCTAGTCTAAATCTATTCTCTAATCTAATTCCTTATCGTAATTATTCTAAGATTTATAATCTTTATTATTATTATTCTTATACTCTACTATTATATAGCTAAGTACGTTTAAGATATCTTAATAAGCTTCTTAAATAATACCCTCCTTTCTCAACTATTTGTTAACCTATGTATTAATATATAGTTCCACTAGTTCTAAGTTAGAAATTCGAGTTCTATAAGTTAAAGCGTATATCTACTGGGTCTAGATAGCCTATTATTAGCCTCCGCGGCTCCTATTTATAACTGATTATATAGTTACTATATTTATTTACCTTAGTTTTACCTTTTAAGGTTTCTACTCTTTAGTTTTCTTATATAAGCTAGAAATATAACCTAGTATCTTATATATAAAACAAAGTTGCTTTTCCCTCTAGTAATTTATTTCTTCTAATAATAGGTCAAATCTACCCGTCGCGTCTAGTTCTATTAGACCTGTATATGTCCCGTACGCAGTGCTTCTAGCTTAGCGAGGTCTTTCTACGTTAAGTTACTGTCCTCTCTAATTCTATTAAAAAGCTCTAATCTATTTTTCTTGTTTACACTTATAAATTCGGTTGTTAATACGTATAACTCTTTTAATATAACTAAATAGATCTTACAAGCGATCCTCCTTTACTAATTCGTCTTTTACTTCATTCTTAAGTCTTATATAAAAGTCTCTTATTATATAATCGTTGTCCTAATCTAGCTTAGTAATCAGCTGCCTGAATTCGGTGGCATATCTCGCTGCCGATCTCAACTAATGGAGCTTTCTAAGTCGCTGCTCAGCTAGTTAGACTTTATCTACTTCTTCGAACATTCCTCTTAATCGGTCCTCAAAGACTATATAATCATTGAAGATCTCGTCTGTCTCCTTCTTCCGGTCTTCGGGTGAATTATTCAAGTAGTTGGAAAGGTGAGGTTTAAACTAATCGAGTATAGCACTATCTAAGAATAATCCTACGCTAAGGACCTTATTAGAGTTCGTTCCTAGGGTGTCCGAATAAAATAGGTGATAAGCTTTTAGCTATATAAGAAATCCCTTGAGTTTAGTACTCCTATTAAAGGGTTCTAGTATTCTAATCTTAAGTTTGTTCTTATTCCTTTTCCTAAGGGTTTCTATTTCTTCTTTAAATATATAATTCTAAGCTTATTAATCCTTGTTTCCTTTTTTTAAAATTACTATCTCATCTTTAAAGTTCTTCTTTTATTCTTTCAGCTGTTGAATATACTAGGTTAGAGCCTCCCTAAACACAACTGGTTCAGTGTCCGCCGACTCTCGTCTTCCGCTTATTAACATAGCTTTATTAGCAGGTAATACTTACCTAACTTCCTACCTTATTAACTAGTACTCAAAGATAGTACTTAAAGTGTTATAGGGCTATCACCTACCGAGGATGATAGGGCGTAGTAGCGTGAAGATATCACTGAGTAGAGATTAATAGTATATAATAGGTAAAATAAGTTAACTGTAAATCTTTACTAAGTGTTTTTAATATTAATATTTAAATCAAAGGCTTAAATTGTTAAATTAGGTTGAGTACAAAGCTCCTATCTACTAAGGAAAACTAGCTGCTTATATAGAACCTTCCTACTCCTGGATCCCTTAGACCCCGTAGGTCCTAGATTACGATAATTCCCTTTGGACCCCGTAGGTCCATAGATCGCTGTGATCCACCCCTGTATTCTGTAGGTCTATCATGTGACTGTTGTCACGTGCCGATTGGGTCATAGCTTCTCTGTGCAACCTTCAGTTGCCGAGCCTCAGGGCTATGACTTGACTCGTGATTCCGATCACGTGTTACACGTTTGTAACAACTAAGCTAATTCGAAAGGCTTATAACTAGCTGTTAACCGCTTACCTTAGTAAAGTAAAAACCTACTAACTCTTAGCTCTAAAGTATTACTAGATTAGAATAGGTGCCGATTGTAAACAGTATATATATAACTATAGGGCTTACAAATACGTACACCTAAGACAGTTAAAGAAACCAGGTCTGTTATATCCCCTACCTATTCCCGACTATCTTATGTAATATCTTAGTATAAACTTTAAAAAGTTTCCTAAAGATTAACACAGCTTCGATAGTATTCTTGTGATTATAAACTGACTTAGTAAAGCCTTAGTAACTATACTATACTATAAAAATATTAATACTAGAGAACTCGCTACTCTCTTTGTTTAATAGATCTATAGGTTCAAATATACTCTAGAAACTATTATATTTAACAGAGAACCTCAATTTGTCTCTTCCTTTTAAAAAGAATTCTATTATATTATAAGAGTCTAAATTAAGCTGTTTATAATATATTATAAAAAGACTAACAGTTAAACTAAGATTATAAACAAGTATATTAATTAGAAGCTTTACCTTTTCGTTAACTACTACTAGAATAACTAAAGTAAGTTAATCCTTATAATTAATAGAGCTCAAATAACCCTCTTGTATACTTCTATAAACATATCTCTATACTAACTAAAGTATAAAACAGATCTGAGGACGAGCTAGAACTGGGAATCTCTAAAAGCTACTAACGCTTTAAAAAAGCTTAATTACTAGAATATTAAAAAGGTAGTAGAAAAGATAAAAGCCAGTTGAGAGCTTACTAAAGCAAATATAGAGAAAGCTTAAGCTAGAATAGTATAACGTACGAATCTGCACTAGGGCCGTATTAATTAGGAGGTAAGTGAGAAGGTTTACCTATCAACTAGAAACCTTAAGAACTACTGACCTAGTCGGAAACTAGCTAATTAGTGGGAAGGACCTTTTAAGATCTTAAAGTAGATCAGTAACTCTTATCAACTAAAGCTACCAGCTAGCTCTAAAATTTATAATATATTTACTCTAGAGTTATTTTCTAAAGATCTAAAAGACCTCTTACCCAGCTAAAAGAATCTAATACTAGAACCCGTTGTTATTAAAAGCTAAGAAGAATAGGAACTTAAGGAAGTCTTAGTAGTACATTTAACCTAAAACACTTTAAAATATTAAGTTAACTAGGTCAAATATAATCTAGATCTAGTTTAGTATAATACTTTAAACTTTATCAGTTTTTTATATAAGCTTTAAAACTTTTATAAAGCTTATCTTAATAAGCCAGGTCTGCCCTAAAACCTCTTTATATAGATTTAGGCTTAAGAAAATAGAGAGGATAATTACAATTACTTAAAAGATAATAGGCTAAAGGCGAAAAAGTAACCTTTCTATCTACTACCCTCTAATTCAGAGCACCTAGCCTTACAACTAGAGCCCTCACAAAACACTCTACCAGTTTCACCACAGAGGGCTACTTCTGTATAAAGGAATAATTGAAACCCCAGCCGTGGAGGACAACTAGTCTCTCTGAAACAGGGTCTACTCAAACAGCGGCCTTACTACCCTCCAAATCACTTTCGCCAGACTTCAGACGATCGGACAACTCACTACTCTCGTCTGAAACCCTACTGTCCTCCTCTTCCTCCCCATCTGGCCTATACGAGGACTTTATAAAAAGCAACTTCAGCCTTACAAATCAGATATGACCTAAGCTTAAAAGCAAGCTTCAACTTAGGAGGGGGGTAATATAACAATCGAGATCGCAATTGCCAAAGATTACTTAGCCTAGTTAATATATAAGGGCGTATTTTATATAATAACGTATTTCTATAATATAGATTTATAATTAAGAGCTAAGAATAGATACGGAAGGGTTTCAGAAGAGAAGCGAATCGTATATATAAAAGGTATAGCTACTCTACTCTCTTCTACTTCCTTATACTTTATTCTTCTCTGTATATAGACCTATAAGTCGATATCATTAGCCACCGATACACACTCTCATATGCCCCTTTCAGTGCCCTTATCCTCTTGTGTCGATATAACCTTAATTCTTCTTTATATCCTTCTTTTTATATACTCTACTCCCGTCCTTAACTATAAAGTAGTCTTCGTCTATATAAAAGTCTCTTATATACTAGACTTGTTTTTCTTTATATATATCTCTTAAAAGCCCTTGTAAGATTTGCTCCTTATACTTCTTTTGTGTAAACCCCTTCCCTTGTCTTTCTGTCAATAAAAACATAAGCTAGCTCTTAAAGTTATACCCAATTACAGCTGTATAATATAAGGACGTCCGCCCACTTGTGAACTTGAATTGTATATAGTCTAATTGACGCCGTTCTCCTCTTTTATAAAGAATCTTAAGTCACTAGTATATATTCGACTAAATTATAGTCTCGTTGTAATAAAAGCTCTTTTACTAGTACTCTTTTGGCTGGTCCTAATTTACAATTGAGAAGATATATTATTTGAGCTATATAGTTTACGAGAGAAAGGGTTTACAATTAGAGATATAGTAGTAATATCTGTAACAGGCGAAAGCAGCTAGAATCGTATTATTAGAAGCTTTAATACTATATATTCGTACGATCTCTTAAAGGGGGAGGGCTCGCTGGTTAAAGTGGCCAGTTATCCACTTAATAATCTTCTCTACCTTCTCGTCTGAAATAATAAGAGGTCTTCTAGCTCGCTCCTTACTAGTTCATCAATCTCCTATAGATATCTATTCCCTTACAGTTATACGAGGGACTTGAGCTAACTGAGTAGCTTGCTTCCGTGAATAGCCCTCCTTAAGGTATACGCGAAAGCGGGACCGCCGAGGGGTCTTATACTCTCTTCTAGCAGTGATTCTTTTCGGTATACAGGTTACAATTGCAAAGAATAAGAGGTAGAGAGAGAAAGAGAGAGAGAGAGCTAAATCAATAGTAGTGAGAGAAGTGGGAGAGAAGGTGCTAGAACAGCGTGGCACTAAGCTCACCGCCTTACATGGGGGTGACGCTGATTTCTTGACACCCCCTTCCGTACATAACAATCGGACTTAACTGGTACGAATTCTTCCCTACAGAGCAGCGTGGCGGTAGGGAGATTAAGAGTCAGAGATTAGGAAAGGTGTGGTGTCATCGACGATTCTTCTCATTCTCAAGGAGACCGCAATGTACCCGAAGTATTACTTGTACATCTTTGTGTTTTGGGAGTTTTATTTATTGATATTAATAGAAGTACTACACTGTTGAATTAGAATCGTTCCACTTCGCCACGTCCTTGTCTTTTATGTTCATTATTCGTAGTGTGTACTTTTTGTTTGATGGTAAAGAGTTTAATATCAACGAAGTAATGCACTTACTGTGCCGCAGCAAAGCCACGCTTCGTCAGCACTAGAAGTAGCGGGTACATATCTGCGATATCTACACCGACAGCAGCAAGATAGACGAGACATGGTCGTCTTCCTTCATTGAATACATCTGATTTCTTGTGTTTCCTTTAGCAGCTTCGAGCATACTAATATGTCGGTCCAGGCAGCTCTCAACTATCTCCTAGATGGCTATACACCGTCCATTGTTCTCACAGTTGCGGGTATATTCTTGCTATGCTGGCGAAGACTTTCGGTACAGTTAGATCATAGAGAACCGCCACTCCTCAAGCCAAGGGTTCCCTATATAGGCCATATAATTGGCCTTCTCAAGTACAATATAAGCTATTTCGACAAGTTGGAGTAATTAAGCCACCTCCTCACCAAACCCGATCTTCCCATTATGCTCTAACAAGCTCTCCAGTTCTCAAAACCAAATGACAATTGCAACTCTCCCCATGATCAATGCCAAAATCTACGTCGTGTACTCCCCCGCCCTCGCCCAAAGCGCCTACCGCAACAAAAACCTCTCCTTCGAGCCGTTTATCATCGACACAGTGGGATCCGTGTTCGAAATATCAGACGAAGCCATGAAGCCCCTCCTCGAGCCTACAGATGAGAAAGGCCACGGCTTCGTCCCCGACCTCATCAAGGAAATCCACGGCTCCATGGCCAACGAGCACCTCCATAAAATGAACGCCAATGCCTTGAACGACGCAGCGACTACCCTTAACGACCTTGGCCAATCTTTCCAAACAGATAGCTTTTACCTCTGGATCAGAGACACGATGACAATGGCCACAACCAATGCCCTCCTCGGCTCCCACAACCCCCTAAAAGACGACCCGACTCTTCTCCAATCCCTCTGGCAAGTCCCACTCTCACTCTTCCCAAACACCTCTAACCCCTCTTAGGGATTTCGAAGCCTGCTTGGCCCTCATCTCCCAACTCTCCCCCGCCCTCTCCTTGCTCCTTGTTCCCAAAGGCGTCCTCGGCCGGGCCCACGTCCAATCCGCCCTCATAAAATACTACGCCGCCAAACACGACCTCGAGCCCGATGTAGCCTACATCACCAAAGTGCGTTCATCATACTATCGCCAACACGGCATCTCGGAAACCGACCATGGGAAATTCGAATTGGCACTTTTGCACGTCTCAACTGCTAATGCGATACCGACTCTCTTTTGGTTACTTTTGTATATTATTGAGAGGCCGGCTTTAGTAGACAAGTTGAGAAAGGAAATCTTGGCGATATCGAATTTCGAAGAGGGGAAGGAATGCGTGATTGATATCACCAAGTTTAAAGCGGGATGTCCACTGCTGTTTTCTTCGTACCGCGAAACCCTCCGTCTCATAAATGCACAACTGGGCGTAAGGCGCGTGATGGAAGATACGACCATCTCCGATGGCACGAATACGTACCTCCTCCGAAAAGGTTCCGATGTCCAGATCCCGGCTGGGGTTGCGCATCTCTCTTCTTCGGCTTGGGGTCCGGATTCTCGTGAGTTCAAGGCGGAGCGATTCATGTTTTTGAATGGTGGGGCGGCTAAGATGACGAAGGAGGAGAGGGAGATGAGTAAAGCGTTTTATCCGTTTGGGGGTGGGAAACACCTTTGTCCGGGGAGGAACTTTGCTTCTGCGGAGATACTTGGGGTGGTGGCGGCGTTGGTTTTGGGGTTCGAGGTGCAAGGTAAAGAGGGGGGGAAATTAGAGAAAGTAAAAATGCCAAGGTGTGTGCTGGGGAGTGCGGTTTCTAAGCCAGATGAAGAGGGAACTAAGGTTGGGGCGACGGTCGTGAGGAGGGAGGGCTGGGAGAATGTGAAGTTTGGTTTTGAGGTCGGGGTGGCTGCTTGAGGGATGGAGAAGGAAAGTGATAAACTTCAGGTATGATTGGAATGGTAGCGATTTGCGTAAATTAAGTTTATGTAAAAAGATTGATACGAATTGGTAAATTTTCTTTCTCGCTTAAAGAATAACTTAGGGATACGCTATTACAAAACTAACAGTAGTTGTGAATTTATGCTTTAGTAGACAGTTGCTCTTTAATTGTATCTAAAAGCTTGAGTTATGTTTATTTTTAGCGAGCTCTAAATCGGTACTGCTCGAAATGAGAGGCAAACAATTAAGTATAGCTAGCATAGTCACATTATAATACAAAGGATGCGACTTTTAGGCAATAGTTGTTTGTTTCTAAACTAAGGGCAAGCACAAGCTATGGCGAGGAGGTTGGATAAACAAGATTGTAAGACATAGGGCGGGTTGGAGGGTTTTGAAGGCGGAAAGGCAGGATAGGAAGAATGGTATCAGAGGGAGGGGAGGTCGAGTTAAACGTCTTAACAGTGAGATCGAAATTGACAGGAACGAACTTACTCTTCAGTATTACAATAATGACGATGATAAATCAAACTGACAGTGGAAATTTGAATAATGTAGCAAGTCTTCACCTTGAACTTTTACATCCTGCCGTAAGAAAAAGGTCATTTAGTGTTAAGTAATTAGAAGGGTAGATGGTAATGAACAAACTCCTAAGATAATTTATCATATTAAATCATTGTTGTTTTATCGACTACGGATTAGATAGATGTTTCAAGGATGGGGCGAGAAGAGGGAATTATATGCCCGTCATAGCTATGTCATTTTACTCCCTTACATGAAGTGGAGCCTATTCACTATTTAAAACTTTGATTCACAGTATTGCAATTTGCCGCAATACGATTCCTTGTTCATGGTATAAATTCAACTAACTGATTCTCTTATGAAATTATTCAAAGGCTAAGCCACAGTTATCAATATGTCCCTAAGGTTGCGTCGGGGTAATATGATTAAGAGATATAGTTCATAGACTATAAAAGCCGCAAAGGAGAGCAATTTAAGTATTTGAAGTGCAATGCAGAAGAGAAAATGTATTTACTTCACTTAACAGTAGAGATAGCAATAGAAGTTGACAGCGATAAACGTTATTACCAGCAGCAGAAAACAACATATTTATAACGAAGTTATACTTAAACATCAAAATCCAACCAGATTTATAAAGGTTAGCTACTATTGCGCAATCAGGTGAAGAGAAGTCAAGAGTACAATAAGATAGGTAGAGCGACAGCCTAACAACTTATTGATTTTAATCACGTGAAATGGTGCTATTCCTTAATAGTACTGGTTTTGTGGTATTAGTCGTGGCGAGAAGAAAACTTCTGGAAATGGGCCTTATAAATATATGCTAAGTGGCTCAAAGAGGCGGAGAGGAAGTAAATTTGGAAAGCAAGGAATATACAGGGGAAGACGAGAACAGAAGTAAAATATAACTCACCAGCATATTTAAAATGACCACAAGTCTAAAGCTCTGGTGCATCGATCAAACTTAGCCCTTCAATCTGTCTATTCATGTCGATTGATTTTGCTTTTAGAAGTCGTGTTATTTCAACTGTCGTATGAGAAAGTTTCGCCTAGTTGAGATACTCTCTCCTGGAGCATATAGTTTTCTACTATAAAGCAAGTTCATCCTCACTATCCTCAATTTCCGTCACCCCCTCCATAATTGCTTTACTTTCGCCATCCTCATTATTCTCATGTCCATCTACTGCTTCCACTTCTTCATCTTCATCTTCGAAATATCCCTCCCCCCTGACTAAGATATCCTCGCTCCCCTGCCACTGTGGTGGTGGTGGTGGTAGCTCCTCTTCATCTTCTTCGCCCCACCCATAATCTTCATCGTCCTCGCCTTCACTGTCAGGAATCTCAAGATCTGTGGTGTCGAACTTGCGTTTTTGGGGTACTGTAATAGTCTCTCTATTAATATTCTCTCGATTCCTTGATATCGGGAGATCGACTTGTTCCCTTGAATCACTAAGATTTGGATATGCAGGAAGAGTCAAAGGGTTGAGACCTCCTTCCTTTATCGTAAATCCGACGATCTTCGTTCTGCCTTCGGAAAACACAACCCCTTCCGCCTTGATAACTTCCGCGAATCGAACATCTGCAATCTCGTTCCCGTCCCCGTCGTCCCAGCCCCAGTCTCTATATAGTATAATCCGAGACCCGAGACCTTGTTCCCATGATGTAGCATTTATAGAAGGGATAAGCGCAGCGCCAGCTCCGGGACGCATTTTTGTGACGCATTGCGAGATGACAAGTATGGCAACATTTCTGGTTGCAGCGAGCTTTTGTAGGGTATTGATAAGAGACTGAAGAATGGGAAATTTGCGGGAAGAGGGGCTTGGTAATGTTGGTTGTCCTCGAGGGGTGGGTGTTTTAAGATTTTTAGTTTTAGGGAAAGCAGCGGTGAGAAGGGTGGAGATAGAATCGATTATAATGAGGCTGGTATTTTGAGGCGGGAAAGTAGACGTGGGGAGGGAGAGGAAGGCGAGAAGATGGGAGAGGGTGGGGGTATGGAAATGGGTGAGGTTTGAGAGGAGGGAGGTGAGGGAAGGTGGTTCTGAGGCTGGTGAGGAAGGATGTATTGATCTGGGCGACGAGAGGATTTGAGAGAGACGAAGCCCGGAGACGGGATGAGAGGAATCTTTAGAAGTTAGTGTATGAACGCTACAAGATGGAGCTAAAACTAAGCGGAAAATGCTCGGATATAAATGCTACATGTGATTTCACCTTTGAAGATGAGAATTTGACATAAATGCAGCAATGGGGCAGGAAGCGAATTCTTGAGGGTCCAAAACAAATGTAATAGAGGAATATAGCATAGTTCTGAGATATGCTGCACAGCTAAAATACGAAAGATAGGATAGCAGAAGGGGTTTCAAAATGACTGACCTACCCAGATAACACCTTCACCAGCATATAAGGCACTTGAAGTGAGTTGTAGACTAAATTTTCGTTTAGCATGGCTAATAAAGTGCGTTTTAACACTTACCCAAGAGTCGTCTTGCCAACACCAGGGGGCCCGTAAACTTCGGTTACTTTGCCTCTAGAAACCCCTCCAGAGAGAGACTCCGCGTCTAGTGTCTCTAGATCCCTTCTTTGCAGGATGCAATCAAAATCTTTCAGGCCAGTAGAAACACATCGCGTCGTAGACGACTTGAGATCTTTCAGAGCCTGTGCAGCAGAGACTGTGGGCATGCGATCTATTAGAGATGTGTCAGCTGGTGCTTAAGATGTAATTAGAGGCACAGACTTACGAGGTGAGGAAGACGAGAAGTTAGAGATCCCGGGACCGTGAATTGAGTTATAATCCATTGTGGTTGGTCATGTCCACGGCGAGCGAATTGCCAGATTCGCGATTATGTTTTGGCGCGCGGTCACGTGACATTGGTAAGGTTCACTAGTACCTTGATCTCCTCCCTTTTTCCTTCCTTGATGAGCTAACAAAACACTTCACTTCAAATACCAACGATTGATCTGAAATCATACTCTCAGAAACCATCACATAATCTCTATCATATTGTTACTCAGTCTTCACAATCACATTTCGTTGCAATGTTTCTTGTCATTCTTCTCGTGTTTCTCTAGCACCTTCAGGGGCTCGTATTACTGTCTGACAGTGCTTGAAAGTACACGTGTCTAAGCAGACAAGACCTACCAAATCCAAAAAAACCCAAGCTCTAGAAGTCTAGAATACGGGATGGCTGATACATCAGGTTACTTCAGCACCTGCGGGCTAACTCTAATTGGAAGGAGAGACCAACTCCAGCTTGACAAGCTCAAGAGCATACGGTTATGGGCGTACTGCCTCCTGGGTGGACTTTGGGAATAGCCTTGATTATATTGTGACAGAAGTCACTCCAGTACTCCGTCGATTTGTTGTTCTTGCATCACATCTCTTTTGAGCTATATTTACTTTTAACCTCTAGAAATGGTAGGATTCAAGGACAAAGAGGATTTGTTTCAAGAACCCGTCTTTATATTTTCGAAACACCAAAACGTTCTTTAGCCGCCTCTTGCTGGGGTACAAGCCTCCTTCGGATCACCAGTTGTTCTAGCGCAAGTAAGCCCACAGCTTATCATTGGCAGAGCTTGAAACGACAAATTTTGGGGGTACTCCCGAACCTCCAATGAATCCCTGTAATGCATGGGAGTTCCTGGGGATCTGACCTGCGCCAAGGGAGACATCAGATGAACGACATTCACGACAAATACTTCGCTTTGCCCGTTAAAAAGGTCCCACAGGTTGCGAGCGTCTCAACTTCCCAACTATGATATCAAGATCATAACATATGTTCATAATGAGGAATACTTCCATCGCTGTTGCTACACTGGTTGCAGTAACAATCCCAGCAGTCTCAGCTATCGATCTCAACATTACTGATAAAAGTATAGCTCGATTTGATTCCCTTCTTGACAGCTCCAAACTAATTTCGTGCTTACAGACTCGATCAAAAATGCAGCAAGCATAGTTGCTTATGGAATGATGAGCTATTATACGGGCAATGTTACAAATACACCGGAAACGCTGGGCGTTCTTCCTGCGCCATACTACTGGTGGGAGGCTGGGGCAATGTGGGGAGCTCTGCTAGACTACTATCATTACACGGGGGATGATACATACAACAACGTTACGACAGAAGCTTTACTCTCGCAGGTTGGGCCGAATTGGGATTTCATGGTACCGCGCCACTCCAAAGACGAAGGGAACGATGATCAAGCATTTTGGGGTTTTGCAACAATGTCTGCAGCGGAGAAGGACTTTCCACAACCAACCACTGGGAGTTATTCGTGGCTTGAGCTCACGGAGAATATTTGGAACACTCAAGTGCCCCGCTGGGATGATACTTCTTGTGGAGGAGGTCTGAGATGGCAAATCTTCACCTTCAACAATGGCTATGATTATAAGAATTCGGTCTCCAATGGCGCCTTCTTTCAACTGTCTGCACGTCTAGCTCGGTTTACTGGAAACCAGACTTACTACGACTGGGCCCTGAAGTCTTATGACTGGTCTGTGAACGTTGGCCTCATTACACCTGATTATCATGTATATGACGGCGCAGACGACCTAACAAATTGCTCTTCAGCAGATGAAATCATTTGGACATACAACGCCGGCATTTATATCTACGGTTCGGCCATTCTTTACAACTATACCAACGGATCTGCTCTCTGGGAAGAACGAACGACCGGCTTCTTGAACTCGACCGCGAACTTTTTCACTCCTTTCTCAAATGCAACACAAATCATGTACGAGCCAGCCTGCGAGACAATCGGCACCTGCGACAACGACCAATTTTCTTTCAAAGCCTACCTATCTAGATTCATGTGGGATACCACGCTCGTAGCTCCATTCACTAGAGATGCCGTCGTCGCATATCTTACCCCCTCTGCCGAAGCAGCAGCGCTCGCATGTTCCGGAGCTACCGATGGCACCACGTGCGGCCAAAAATGGTATATTAACGGATATGATGGTAAATTTGGCGTGGGCCAGCAAATGAGCGCTCTAGAAACGATCCAGGGCTTGCTTGTGAGCGATAGTATTCCACCGCTCCACAGCGACCAAGTCCATATACAGCAACCGAATAATTCGCCCGCCACGGCGACAACTCAAACCGCACTTCCTGCGGTAACTTCCACGACTCCAAAAAATGGTGCGGCGAGCAGCATCACCAATTCAGATTGGATATATGGGTTGACTTTGCTAGGGGTTCTCGCCGGGACGCAATAGAATTCTGCAGACTTATAGAAATGCTCTCCCTCTGGGATGATAGATGATCGAGATATGGTGGTACTTTTCGCCACGTTGGACGTTGCATAGCGCGGAGTTTTGGGAATGCCATGTATGGGCTGGCTACCCCATATTAGAGGATATGTACTTGGTCTTATGGAATGGCACATATGCGGGTGCACATACATACAATACTCTGGCCATCCTCTGGCTTGTATATAGGTTTTAGAAAATTTAAACTGTAAATATAAGGGCCGGTTTATACCACTATGTGTCACCATAGGAAGGCTGGGATGGTACTAGTCCTCCCAACTTAACTCGTTCACCAACGTCACTTTGGGTTTCTTAGCAGCTCAGACATCGTCCAAATCTAACGTATTAGAGTGAAATTAAGGGTGATTTCGATTTCCAGATCAGGCGCCATCGCAAAGAAGTTGAATAGGAGATGTCAGAGAACAAAATTTGTGTAAAGCGCGTTTTAGGAAGAAAGTGTGAATGAAAGGTTCTTAGATTAGTCATATACTTCGCTATTCCGAGTTAAGTTTACCGACTAAGGACATGGAATTGTTACTCCTCCTCCCCCTAGCCCCGTAGCAGATTCATTTCGCTATATCTCAAGCAGACGAGCACATAAATTGAGCCTGGACAACCGAACGGTCATTCTACTTGCCATAAATTTATAAAAGTAAAGCATAGCCATATATGTATTAGGTATGATATAGTATGTTCAGTCTCGGCATGGACTACAAAAAGGTACTCAATACAGACACTCTTGTCAACGCCATCTCAGACCCATCTTCTCCCTCGCTCATACGTTGCATTATTTTAATCATGCGTTCTTATGTCATCGTTAGCAATCTATCCTAGCTATCCAAAATTACAGGAGAATAAACGAGGGGGCGAGATGAAATGAAGAATCAACCGAAAGGGAAAGCGTACCTATATCCTCCCGGCCCCTAGCAAACAGCGAATCCCTCCCCAGCGCCCCGCTCTCCCCCTCCCCACACTTCTTCTCCCGCAAAATATTCCCAATACACAAGGCTTCCAGAAAAGCTCTATGGTTAAACACCCACCATACCTTCGCCTCTGTCTCGAACAATAAATCCAGTAGAAAAAAGGTGTTGATTGCCTCGTGGGCAGCTTCAAGAGCACCGCGTTGGTTGACGGGGAGCTCGGGTGATGAGGAGGAGTGCACAAGCATGATACTGTGGTGGTAGTTACTGTTAAGAAAGAGCGTCTGGCGGGCGGTACGCGGGGAGGAGTGGGAGAGGGAGGCGATGGATTCGGGGGTGAGGGGAACGGAACGGAAGGTGTCTGAAAAGGAGTGGTAGACGTTACGGAAGGAGGCGAGGAGTTTAGATTTCTGACGGGGGGTGGTGCACTTTGACGTTGTTAGCACCATCAATTTAGTAGAAGGCGCAAAGGAGGGAGTGGAAGTTGTGGAATCGGAGAGTGGGGGAAAGGAAGAATAAAGTGGGTTAGTTACGATGGGAAGGTCTAGGGAGCGAGGGGAACATATTGCTTCTTGGACGAGGTTGACAAGGGCCCAACAGCCGCGGACGTAGGGGGTGTCTGTAGGGTTGTCAAGGGCAATGCTACTAGAGCCGTCGACGAAGGCTTCGATGTTGACATCGTTGTGAGTGGCATTTGGGGGAAGGGAGAGGAGAACGGTTAGGAAGGTATCTTGGAGAAGGACAGCTTGCCAGAGTCTCCGGCGCACTTGCTTGTCGAATGGGCTAGCATTTGGGCAGATGATATCGGGGTCTCGGTGGAGACCCATGGCGTATGCTTGGCGTACGAGGATGCCGGCGAAAGCCCATCCATCAGAAGCGTGGTTGTCGTTGATGAGGAAGTAAGTAATTAGGAGCATGGCTTGGATAGAGCGAACCGAGGCTCGGTTGAGGTATGAATGCAATCTTAGAGATTGGTGCGCAGCTGAGACATAAAACTCTGCAGTCTGCTGTCGCTCCTTTAGTGAGGTTGTTGTGACGAAATGAGTACCCATAGCTAGTATTGCAAAGATCGTTGCTATTAATGCGGCATCAACTTTGTCTCTCTCAAGTACTGTCAGAGACCAGAAGTGCTCATAATCGGTATAGAAGGTTTCGCGATGGACCATAGGGTATATAGGATCGACGCACTCGAAGTACCGTTCCAGAAGAATGTCGGCTTGTGCCTTTTCAGGAAGAACAGAGATGGTTTCTGGAAGACCACCCTGACATGTCCTATACAAGTAGGGATGTCAGCACCGATTTTCAAGAAGCTTTACGAGGCAAGCCTATTTTAAGTTCAGGACTCCATCCTCCTCAAAGTCTTCGGTAACTCTCAATGCATATCTTAAGCGTCTTTCCTCTCATTAAAACCAGACGATGACGTAAGTAAAGTAAGACGAACCAGTAGTTTGCAAATGGGTGCTCAGATCCGATTCCGAATACATTGGAAGCATTGGGTTGAGAATAGGAACCGTTGTAAAGTATATTTGTTGATGAAGAAGTCGAAGAAGCAGAATCACATCTCCTGTGACTGTTTGGGGTCTGCATCAACCGTTCGTGGCCGTTGGCCGATAAAGTACTCTTCTTGGAAGGTTTAGTCATTCGCTTATTACTGTCCGTGATAATAGTACGCCTGAGGAACTGAGGTCAGAGATGTGCAAGAGATATTTGTGTATAACTCACTCTAGCACCCTTGCAGCATAGGTATAGTTGCATCCTGTTTGCCGCTTTATGCCTATAAAACACGTAAGTGGTGATTCGTTGGCCTCGCCGAATATAACTTACAGGCAAGACAGTGCGGACGTCCTCTATCACACTATTATCTATGATTAGAAAGGGCTCTCACTCGACTGGTGATATATTAAACGGCATTGAGCATCAAGGCAAAGCAAAGTGTATTCCACTCAAAGTACATCAGTTTACGCTTAGAAAATATCAAGAATGAAGGGCTGTTAGCACAACGCAGTGGCAAAAAAACAGCGAGAGTGCTCGGACCAAGTTTTAGCAGAAAGTGTTCATGTGGAAGGGGGAGGTATATTTCATGTGCGGGAGAGCTTCCAAGAGTAACAAAGACTGATGATCATGTTGTACAGGTCTTGCAAACTAGATAATCTATAATACTTTGGGCGACTTTGCCGTGGGCTTCCGAATTGCTTCGAGTGTTTCACTAACCTTGGTTTTCCTCTCTACGCATTCTTCGCAAGATAGGGTTGGTTTATTGCGCCTTTGCCTCTTCCTCGCTGGTTCTCTCTCGGCCTTTGCTAGGGATCCAAAGTAGGTGCTTTCCGTTGGTGCAGGAGAGAGGATGGGATAGGTCGGGTATAGAGCTGAAGATACTGGTGAGACTGATCCGGTCGGCTCCATGCTCGATGTAGCTCTTCATGCTTATCATCAGGTAATACCGTTGATGGAAATAAAATCACTTGCGGGAATATTTCACGTCGTGTCTGGGGAAAGTCGAAGGTTGGTGGAAGGGGCAAGGGGGAAGGGAGTAAGGTGGGGAAGCTGACCGCATCCGTGCGGGGTGGCACGGGACCAAGAGGAGAACAAAGGATTCGCTCCTAGAAGAGGAGCAAACTTAACAACCAAAGCAACAGCGCGAGCGGATCAGACGGATCAACGGGAGGAGGCTCTAAATATGACGTTGAGCAAAGGGCGCAGTGAGGTAGAAGAAGTAGAGAGAGTATCGATGTTTACTTGGAACAGGCCAGACAAGTTGTCTCAGATCGGTCGCCGCGTAATCTTTAATCCTGATACTTTTATGAGCGAAAGAGAAACTTTATTATATTGCCCTTACCAAGGACCACAATAGGGATAGATAATTTATATAAATGCAAAGGGCCTCAAAGACAAAGAAACGGGGTCTCTACGGTATCAAAGAACTGTGCTAATGGCAGGTGGCTGGTGATGATGGTACGGAGTGGCTCGTGATAGTGGCTGGTTATATTATATCACGTGAAGACTACGCTCAAATAGGATAGAAGTCGCGTCTCACGTCCAAACGCGAAACCACCATCGCGACGAATAGACCGGACTATCAATGGACTCAATTACGTTGCCTTCACCACCAATTACCTCCGATCCCGCACTTTTCAATGACTGGGAAGAACAATCCGGTTCAAATCCTCTCCCTTCCAACATTGACTCAGACGATTTTGAAGCGCTACACCTAATTCAACAGGAAGCTACCGAGAAGAAGAACCAGGCGAGAGAGGTCATTCAACATCGAGCTTGGCCATTAGGAGAGGCTTTTCGGAGTGAAGCCGATCATCTAGAAGGTATCAATTAATTTGGCAAAATTTTGAAGTTGTCAATCTAATATCAACACAGAATCACCCGTACGACCAAAACTCGGTCCCAATATTCAACTCCCTTCTTCCCCGCCAAGCCTCAAGATGCCATCAGCATCCTCCCCCATTGCATACCCTCCGAGTTCCTCTCCGCCGATTCCGAAACGTTCACGAGAACTTAAGCCTGCCGACCTTCGAAAGCCAAAGGCCGTCAGCGGTTTCCTCTTAGACGGAGACTCGAGTGAAGAAGATGATTTCTCGCGTGAGGAGCCCGCGCCTAAGCGTAGGATGTTGGAACACTTGCCATTATCCGCATCTTTAGATACCCCGGCTGCCAATAGGAAGGTTAATGAATATATTCACCAGGGGACTGTTCCACGTCGCGCCAAGGAGCAAACTATTGGTGGTTTTTTGATGGATGATGGTGATGATTCGGATATGGAGCTTCCGAAGCAGAATATTAATAGCCACTCGCCCCCACCACCTGTTCGTTCTATCATAGGGAGTTTCGATAGCATAATATTACCATCCTTTCTCGAGGAAAAACTACCCGAAAAGGCGGAGATACAAACCTGCTCGGGAAAGACGGTCTCTGTTCAAGAGAGGAAGAAGGGGGCAGCAATTCCTTTTGAGCAACTTGTTGCGGCAAGGTCCAAAACCAAAGCCGGGCGTGCCAAAAAGAGCTACTATGGAATTGACATACACAATCTTATCGACGAGGCCGCAAAGGAGACGGTAAATGATGAATTGAGAAAATCGAAAGCTCCTCAGGAGGCAGTTGTACCCTCCATCGAGAATGGCACCCCAAAGTCTAAATCCAGGAGATCTTTAATGTGGACTGAGAAATATCGAGCTAGGAACTTTATGGAACTTGTGGGTGACGATCGAACTCACCGTCAAGTCTTGCGGTGGTTGAAAGCTTGGGATCCCATTGTCTTCCCAAAATCCGGCAAATCGAAACCAGTTACAATAAAACGCCCTGGGGCCGACGATGAAGATGAAAAACCTCACCGAAAAATACTACTCTTGACAGGACCCCCTGGTTTAGGGAAAACAACTCTCGCTCATGTATGTGCTCGACAGGCGGGTTACGAGGTGATGGAAATAAATGCTAGTGACGAGAGAAGCCGAGATGTAGTGAAAGGAAGGATAAGAACAAGTGTTGGCACAGAGAGTGTGAAAACAGGCTCAACAATAACATCAAAATCCGGTCAAGTGAAGAAGGCCGACCATCCTTTATGTGTGGTCGTTGATGAAGTCGATGGCGTAGTCAGTGGCTCAGGTGGAGCTGGAGAAGGCGGTTTTATTAAAGCTCTGATCGATCTAATCCTCTTGGATCAAAAGAATTCAGGTATGGCTGCTCCAGGCACAAGCCAGATGAAGAAGAAAAAGAAGGGGGACGATTTTAGATTGCTACGCCCTCTCATCCTTATATGCAACGATGTTTACCATCCATCTCTAAAGCCACTCCGCCAATGCAACTTCGCGGAAATCATTCACGTTCGAAAACCACCTTTAGATGCTGTTGTTACACGTATGAAGTCGGTTTTCGAGAAGGAAGGTGTTTTGTGTGATAGTGACGCTGTGCGGAGACTGTGTGAGGCTACCTGGGGAGTGAATGCGAACGAGTCTCGGCAAGGAAAGGAGGGAACGGGCGAGGGAGACCTTAGAGGTATCATGGTAGTTGGAGAGTGGGCCGCCGGAAAACTCAAAGCTTCTAAGAAGGACGGTACAAAGCCGAGACTAACTAGGAAATGGGTGGAAGATAACATGACAGGCGATCTCTCTCATGGCGGGGGTGGTGCCCGAGGTATGGGTCGAGGAGGTCCAAGGGAGGTTGTCAACCGAGTCTTTTTGGAAGGTGCTGGATTTCCAAAGACGGCTTATGTCAATCCTCTACCTGGCCTTTCAAATGAACAACCAAAAACTCAGTTAGGAGTAGCAGAGCTAGCAAAGAAGGCTGGCATGGACCGACTGAGAGAGATGGTTGATACAAATGGTGATGTCGATCGAATCGTGACTGACATATTCTCTCAATATCCAAGTCAGCCTTTCAACGATGATTCAATCCTTTCCAAACCTGATTCGGCTTATGAGTGGCTTCATTTTCATGACACCTGCTCTTCCCGAGTATTTACACAGCAAACATTTGAGTTGGCACCGTATCTCAGTCAACCTATTCTCGCATGCCATCACTTATTCGCGTCACCAGCACGTCACTTCTTTAATCAAAACGACACGAAGAAGTGGGGAGATGACGAAGTAGTAGAAGAACCACTCCCTTTCACCGGACCAAGGGCAGATTATTCTGCTTTTGAGGCTGAAAAAGAGAATCGAGCAATAATTCTAGGTCTACAAGCCAGTCTCAATGCCACGTTATTAAGAAATTTTAGAAGTCCCGAAGATATCGCAACGGACTTGCTGCCATATCTTGTGAGGATGTTAACACCAGATATCAAGCCCATTATAGTGGGCGGAAGTGGTGACCAGAGAGGAATAGCCAGCGTGAGAAAGGACGGAGAGAAAGCCCTTGTAAAGAGGTCTGTCGATGTGATGAGTGGATTGGGTGTCATTTTCGAAAGAGGCAAGCTTGAAGGCGATTTCGGAAACAGAGCGGTACAATGGATCTACCGCATGGAACCGTATGCTCCCCGCTTCCTAATTTTCTTCCTTACGAGCTAATTACCGGTAGACCTTTGGATACGCTTGTCACGTTTGAGACCGCTGGGCCTGATTCAAATGCACACGCCCCAGTAAGATACGGCATCCGCCAAGTACTGGATCAGGAATACCAGAAAAATATCATTGTCCGCGAAAATGCTGCCAGGCAGGCTCGATTCAAAGCAGGCAATCCAAATGACGATTTGGAATTTTCTTTGTCCAACAAGGAGAACACATTATCCCAAGTATTGGAGCCAGCTTCAGGACCAAAGAGAGATTTCTTTGGACGGGTGGTGAAGGAAGCAGTAATGCCACTACAAGAGACTGATGGTAATGTCGACTTGGATGCCAGGAGAAGGAAGAAGAAAGATGTTAATGAGAACAAGATTTGGGTAAGCTTTCATGAAGGTTTTTCAAATGCCGTCAGGAAGCCAATTACTGTGGAAGAACTGTTAAGAGATCTGTAAGTAACTTAGGAAGTTGATAGATATATAGTAGAAAGTTATTGTCGATATATCTGGTGTTTAGCCTCACTTAGCTTAGAGTAGGAGGGGTCGGACCGGCGGTATTATCCTTTATTGAGAAAGTTCCCCAGACGTTCGAGGGACAGCAATGTGTCTTGGAATCTGCATCCAGCTAGCTTCAATCTGGAGAGCTTACTACCCGAGACAGGATATCAAGGTCACATCTGGTGAAATATTTGCATTTTTAGCAATCCCTTCGTTTTTCTTTATTCGTAATGTATAGATCCTCAAAGACCTATCCTTCTAAATTTCTGCAAGCATCTGACCAATGCTTCCATAATCAAGCTCAAACCTTATCCTCGAGCATGTCTTCTATTGAGACGCAGTGAGATGAGGTTATTGCTGGTTTTCTACGAAAGCCATTTGCTCTCTATAAAAAACGGCTTCCTTCTTCATCTCCTCAACCGATCTAGCATGTCTATCTATATCCTCGATGGTAGGGAACTTCCCTACAGGCTTAGGCCGTTCCTTATCCCACAGCCCGCCGCCAACGTTGCCCTTCTCGCCTTGCAAAATATCGTAGATCTCGTCTCCCTTTGGTGGTTGTTCCCTTGTCCTTGGGATGATGTGGCAGTGGACATGAGGAACGGTTTGCCCCGACTCCTTGCCATCTTGAAGAGCAACATTGAAACTTGCGGTCGGTCAGTATTGATTGCCATTACGTCTTTCGGGATTATGTTTAAGAGTAATGCTAGAGCTGGGAATTTACCTTCCATTCTCAGGTTTACCCACATCGCTTCCAGGGGATTTGAAGTACAGTCTGGCTAGCATCCTTTGGACTTTCTGTACCGTGGTAAAGACATCGGTCACTTCTGCAGTAGTGAGATCTGTCAAGCGTTGAACAGACCGATAGGGTACCACAAGCACGTGACCCGGAAGTATGGGCTTGATATTGACCAACGCATAGCATAGGGGTGAATTATAGAACACCTGTAAGTTCTTAGTAAGGCTAGCTATGAGAGAGGAAATGCGGGTATGTACCTGCTCTGTGACCTCATAGGGTCCGAAATGAATAACCTTGTCTGAGGTACTCATGGCCCGAAATTGAGACGTATAAAATCGAGGAGAGCGAAAGATCGGCCTCAAGATCATGACCTGATATGAATTTTCCCCAGAAGTAGTCCGATATACGGCTATATTGGAAACTTACGGGTATCTAGACGTTTGAGGATGACGAGAAGAGTGATGATGACGGAGAGATGTGTAGGGTTAGTTTCCGATATTTAAGCCTCATATTCAAGGCACAAAGGCCCGCATGTACTTTAGCCCGAAACAGTTTCACCCGAACCTCATCTATCCGTCACTCTTTGATGGCATTCCCTCGAATCGCCATCAAACGAAACGTTAATCACCTGAGAAAGGTGTTTGTAGTAGCATCTACTTGATACCCCGCAGCCAGGGACATATCCGTTTCAGCGGCTACGTCCCGAATATCTGATCAACTTCACTAATATATGGTGGAGATAGAGGAGATTACTACGATGAGGCTATATATAAGAGGTCCAGTGGCGGCTCTTTCTCCATCTGCTTGTTCCTCACTTGCTCACGTCCTTCTTTCGGGTCTTTATAGTCTTTTTCTCAAGCGCAAGTTCGCTATCAATTATTTTTTTGCACTTGCTTGGTCAAGTGCACGTTACAAACAAACTTGCCGAACCCCTACATCATCTTTAAAAAAGAGATTATTATTGTTTCTCTTAGGCCCAAACAATCATGCTGACATCTTTAATTCTGTTCAACGCTATCAGTAGGGTCCTTGCGGGAACAATCCTGTGGGATGGAAGGTTCAATGATATGACTTCCAGCACCGCCTTGGAAAGTTGGTCTTGGAGTGATGAGACTGGACCTTACCAGTACTACATCGTATGCCATTCCACTATACTCATGCCTAGAGTGATTCTTACATCCTAATTTAGCACGGCGATGGAAACGTGACAGACTATGTTAATCTTGATTCAACGTATAAAAATCCGGCAGACTCTGGCAGCGACCAAGGGGTCAAAATTACCTTGGACAGTACTTCGTATTGGGAAGGGCAAACGATGAGACGTACTGAACTCATCCCCCAAACCTCAGCAGCTATCGGCACAGGAACAGTCTATTATCATTTCAGTATGAAACGGTCAGATACCAATGCCCCAAGCGAGTTCCGTGAACACCAGATAGCTTTCTTCGAAAGCCACTTCACTGAAATGAAGGCCGGTTGGATTAGCGGAGAATCCGCAACTAGTGATGCAGCTCTACGATGGGATGTTAGCTCCACGACTTACTGGAATACGACGTGGGAAGCTGACGTATGGCACAATATTGCTTACGGTATTGACTTCTCTAACGGCACTGTCGAATTTTATCATTCTACGGGGGCAGACGACCTTGTCCTCGCGCATGCTGCTGTCAGCGTTTCTGCTTCGTCAAATGGAGCAGACTGGCATTTGGGTGTTCTGGAATTGCCTCGTGATAGCTACGCAGATACGACCGAGGATGTATACTTCAGCGGTGTCTACATCGAGAGTGGTGATCTTACTACGAGCGTGTCGGGCCCAGGAGGCTCCTCCAGCGGCAGCTTTTCTTCGCTGGCTAGTTCAACTGCGGTGGCATCTTCAACAGTTGCGGCTTCTTCTGTTGCGCCCTCTTCATCAGCAGCAGTGGCCCCTACAACTCCCTCTTCGGTTCCAACTTCCACGGCTTCGATTTCTTCGAGCCTAGCTTCAATAGCTCCTACTGAAGCCATATCCACCACCTCGGTTGCTCGTACTCAACCTACCACGTTTTCTACATTAACTAGATTCTCGACCATCACGAGTGCTTCTCCGAGCACACAACTCGCAACTGTAACCTCTTCTACTACTGCTATTCCTACCGATACTTCTGGGGATGATGATGAGTGCGAGTAGGTGGGGCTCCATGTATACGGAGAGTCAAGGGCTAGAAGCTAGTCTCTTCGGGCAATATAATGGCACTCATGAGGGTATAGCATTTTGGGTGTATATAATTGGGTTTTTTGTGCAGCTCCACTTTCGTTGTATTATACTTTGTACGAATTAACGATTCTTAAGAGTACCTGAAATACTTTCTCGTTGGTATTCTTCGCGTAAGCTTATAGCTAAACATAAGGTAAAAGATGTGTTATAGCAAAGAAAGGTCTCTCAGCCATGGTTACTGATATAACAAGATATGACTACGCCTTTGACTGCAAATGAGGTTCGAGAAATGTTACTGTCTCTTCAATACGTATAAATCCGCACTATCAGGTGTGAGTAAAATATACAAAATGGGCAGACCTAGGCACAATCATGATCTTTCCGGTGCAGAATATGGAAATTGATGCGCCCATTGCTTACCTAAGCAAGCCAAGACCCACCAACAGCCACTAAGCCCTTAGCGCGCCCGACAGCTTCTTTCCGAGAGATTTCCCCAGCCGCCTCCATCTCCCACCTCATCCTTTTCTTTCCACTCGGTAGAAAACCAACTCTTCAACACTTGGTGTCTTGTGTATTGCTTCTTTCCTTTTCTCATAGCTCGGCGCATCTGCTCACTTGCTTTCATTCGCATAATAATCATCTGCATTCTGCTCATCGCGTTGCATGATGGCCCAAGGGGCGACCGCTGCTGCTTCAGCTAACGGACTAGCTCTGACGACCAAGCAGCTCCTTGAAGTTGCAGAGTACGAGAGAATTGTGCAGTTCAGGGATGATGTATTTGCTGGCAAGCATCCTCGAGTCAAAATTCCTCCCCATCTTGCTGGCAAGCAAGTTAATTCGGGGCTCAATGCTTCCTCCCCCAGTTCTTCAACACTCCGTACAACCGATGCAACTACACATGCTGCGCAGTTGACACCTGGCTCAAACCGAGACGGTTCCCCGTCGCGACACAACCAGTTCCCAAATAAACAGCGCTCGACAGGTGTCACACATATAGCGGTGACAGGAAATGCCGAGATCAATCCAGTGTTATTGGAAAAATCTGATGATCTTATTAAAGCTGAGATACAATTGAAAAGGCAGAGGCTAGAGAGGGATCTAAGGGAACAAATTGAACAACAGCGCATTGCTACCAAGGCCTTGCTCCAAACCTCAGAATCCCTTCCTAATTTTGACCTTTCAGAGGTTTTGTCAAAAGCCCTTGCAATTGTACACCCTGATACTACTGCAGAAGCTAACCCTTCTGTTGGCGCTCGTTCGCCTGCCGCTAGTGATTCTTTTGATGAGAACACTTTCTATTCCAGTCAACATGACACTCCTGAGCCGTCCAGCTCTTCACAAGGTCAGAAAGAGCCCGTTGAGATGCAAGACCGCCGTGTGCCATCGCTTGTCGAGCATACTACTAAGTCCTCTGCCCCAAACCAAGCTGAAGACCAGGAAGTTGTGATGACTGGTGTTTCGTTATCCAAAAGTAATCATGTAGCAAAGAACTCACCGCTTGATTACCAGAAAAGCAACCCCGATAACCATGGACAGCAAGAAGCGAGCACTTCTGACTCGAATAATTCTCGCAAAGCTCTTAGTGGTACTGTTTCTGCAAATGTAAGTACAAAAAGGCCAGGCACGGTTGGACCGCTTCCAAATCCTCTCGTTCAAAATTACGAGGTTTTAGTTGAGGGCTTGGGGCTAACAATTTGACACAGGAACCGAGTAGGGCCACTTCCAGGCAAGAATCTAATAATGATGTCCCCCCTCCTGTGGTTAGAGCTCACAATCTCTCCCCATTTGCACCACAGCCCGCTCGCGTTTCTCCATTGGCTACGTTAAGAAAGCCTCCTGTCCTTCAAGAGCCGATTACTATTGATGAGGCACCAACTACCCATGTTACTGCCCTCCGCAGCGAGCCTTCAGGCGGTGTCTCAAGTGCAACAAGTTCGCCAAGGGGGACTAAAGGGCCGGAGAAGAAGAGAAGGGACAGAAAGAAGAAGCGGAGGGCGAAAGAATCGGCTGGGTCCCCGGATTCTCCCTATATCAAAGCAGAGCCAAGATCCCCATCGCCATACGCCGTAGCACCCCGCCCTCAGAAGCGGCAGCGGCTGTCCGGGCAGTACAATGCAGAGCTCAACTACGATGAACCTCGATACGCTCCTGAAGCGGTCGGCTTAGAACGCCGTCCCGAAGCATTTACCGAAGTACGACAAACTCGCACTCCTCAAGCATACCCGCGAGTGGAAGAACGGTACGATGGACGGTACGAGCCTGAAGTCCGTCGGCCAGAGCCTATTTATCGACGTGTGGAGAGAGATGATGGCGAGTATCGACGAGTAAGTGGTGGACCGTATGCTGGAGGTCCTGACAGCCCCACCGTCTTGTCTGCTCCATATGGACCTGGTGAAGTCCGCCAAGTTAGGGCACCCTCTCATGCAATTGCTGATCGTAGAGTCGAGGAGCCTATTTACTACCGAGATCCAATTCGGAGAGCTAGTGTCCGCCCGGAAACAGATCATGACCGGTCGAGATCTCCTCCCCTTGCTATGGGACCACCCAGACAACCAGTCCGAATTGTTATCGACGAATATGGGCGAAAGTATTATGATCCAGGTCCGCCGCCATCATCTCTGCGGCAGTCGGTGGCACCTGCTAGCACCATCAGGGAGCCCGAGGTGATTTACGAGCGAACACCCATGCGAGCCGTATCTTCTCGCGCGCCCGCAGAATTATATGAGGGAGGGGTCGTCTACAGAACATCTTCGCCAGCAATTGCAGTACCTCGCCGTGTAATCACTCAGCCAGAATATGCCAGCCCAGACTATCGATCTCACCGGCAGAGAGAATACTCCCTCCGTCCAACGGCGCTCCCGCCAGGAAATGAATACATCGAAATTAGAGGACCAGAGAGGCGGCAATTGACGCATTTCGAAGACGTTCCTCGAGAATATGTGCAGAGAGCCGCGAGTGTTCGACCAGAGCCAATCAGATACGAGATGCCTAGGGAATACAGTGGGAGGCTTCAAAGTGTCCGACCAGAGCAACCTCCTCGAGAGTATGCAGCAAGTGTTCGCCCGGAAGCACGCCGGGAAATGATTCCCCAATCTCAGCGAGGTTTCAGTGTCAGACCTGGAGACGCTCCTCTTCGCGATCATGTCCCGGTCGCTGATGGGGGATATTACGAGCCATTACCCAGTCGGAGACCTGTCGAGGGTGCTCGAGAGCCAGCTCCGGCGGTTGCGGGTGGGTACTACGAGCAAGTGCCGGCCAGGAGACCGGCAGAGGTAGCCTTCATCGAGCGGCCTAGAGCGAGAGAAGCATCTGTAGTAGTTTACGCAGACGATGTCAGGCGAGAAGTGTATCGATGAGAGTTGGTTGGGAGTTTTGGAGGGAGAGCAAGAATTGTGTGACAATAATATACCGATAGGGGGTGAGATTTTCCGGACAATCTCCAAGAGGCAAAAATATCAGCAGGCCTGTTTGGGTATTCGATGTGGCAGCAGTTATATTGTAAATAGCAACTCTCTGTATGGAATACATGCTCTTCAGCAGTGTTTTCTATCCGATCGCGCCTGATGGAGGAACAAATGTGATATGCAAATCAAGGCTGTGATGGACATCTAGATATAGTAACCTGAAACCGACGTAAGTTACCCCTTGATTATTTTGGCAGGTTCACATTTTCATCTTCTCCTCCGCCCGTCATTTGTATCAGATCTAGACGGTTGACATGTTCGTATATCCGTTCATCATTAAGGCGAGTATATTTCGGGTATATATTGAGTATATTTCGAGTATATTTCTCTGTCCCCGACGTACTGTGCGGTCTATGCACGGTTTCAGGGGTATATCGTAATTCCGCGATGCCTTTCCCGTCGAGTCGCGTTATCAAATCAAGACACGAACGACACGACGGCTTCCAGAATCATCCAGTCACGATTCCACGCAGGCTCACGGAGGCTGAAGGCGCGAGAAAAGTGGTGAGTGGGGTGGTTTCGGCTCGCCGTCGCACGGTACGCAGATCCGGTGTCCAGCGAGATGCCCTGACGATCTTGGAATGCATGGATCAACGGGCAGTCCGACGGAGGACCCGTGGTCCTCAGAGAGGCTCCCTCCTTTGGTCCATCGTATGCGTATTTATATCTGGACCTGGCCTAAGAGAGATGTCTCCTCTGTGTCGGTCGAGATGGCATCTTGGAGAGATCGACCCCGTGAGAGCCCCCGAGCGGGAGTGGTGGAAAAGCTAAAAAGAAAGAAAAGAAAAGACTCGTGGGCTAGCGGAGAGGGAGTGGGCAGACCAATAGGAGACAATACGCTCTGCTTTACATGTTGTCCCGGTCTCGATCGAGCCCCAGTTTCACGTCGCCGCCAGCTAGGCCTGCTACGATGCGGATCTAACCTGGCGGAGGGGAGTGGATAGAGTCTGATGTGAATCTAGCGAATCTAACCTGGCGGAGAGGAGGGCTAGGCAGATGCGGGAAGGTGGTGGTGAATGGTGAATGGTGAATGGTGAATGGCCGTCAAGCGTCGCTCTCTTCACCGTCATCCTATTCACATCGAACTAAGAATCCGGAGCGTCTAAGCCCCATCGGCCCCCAGCTCGGAAGCATCGGTAACGCTGGAAACAGACTGGACGACGTAGGCACAAACAGGCCACACGAGCCTTCTTGACGCTTCGATACTTCGACGACCTGCGACGTCAACCGGTTCGCTCACCAATCCACACAACCCTCCCGTCTTCACTTCCACTCCATCGCTCGACCTTCACCTCCGACTCGAAACCCCCACGTCCCTTCTCCTCTTCTCCTCCTCCTCTCCTCCTCTTCTCTGCAGCGGAACGCGATTCCACTCCGCGCAAACCTTCGTTCATCGTTCATTTCGCTGCATTCCATCTCTCTTTCGATCCCGTCGACTCGCTCTTCTTCCTCCTCCTCCCGTCGGTGTACGTGCTCCTCTCCAGTTGCACTCGCACTCGCATTTATTTGCCCTCGCACCGGCATCCATTTCCCTCTCCCAGTTCCACAAATCCCCAACCCACCACACGGGTCTCGCGCAGCAGCTGGCTTTCATTCGCCCGCCCCCCCAAGAACCAGACGCCCGTTCACAGGCTTACCTGAGCAACTCAGCCCGATAATCTGCGCGTTCCTCAGGCACCAGGCTTTCCACCACGACGACCTCTCGTCTCCTTCTCCCTCTCCCTCTCCTCCATACGGGACACCTGCACCATGAACAAATTAGCAAATATGCGGCATTGGTCTGAGAGGATGGGCCCTGGCTTTGGCATGTCCCGGCCGAACAACATGAATATGACGGCCATCGCACCGCAGCACAAGCCCGCTCAAGGGCCCTCTCCCATCCTGTCTCCCACCTCGGCCGAAGCCCCCATACACTACTCCTTCAACGTGCCGTTTGCCTCGGACCTGGCTGGCCCCAACATCGAGGATATCCTGTATGCGACGGCCGGGGCTGTCGAGCGGTGGACACATCCAGCGGACGCGCCTGACGACGTTCCCATCTACGAATTGCCGGTCCACGCCCAGAACATCACGAACCTACGGAAGCTCTGCAAAGACCTCACCGATGGCCGTCTACCCATCGAAGCCTATGTCAAATCGTCCGAGCCCAAGAGAGTCAAAGGACAGGTGACGAATGTGTGTCTCTCGGGAAGCCCGGAGCTCGTTCACAAGAGCAGGGAGACCATCCTCACAGATACGCCTTTGGCATTGGTAAGAGATGAGAGGGGTGCGAGGCCGAGAGAGCGTTGCTAACAGTCATGCAGCGATGTGCCGTGGTAGATGTCGACGGGGAATTGGTCATCGATGCATCCCAGACCGCTCTCAAGTCACACGTGGTGGAACACCTCGATCAGATCTCTACATTCTGCGGAGTCGACGTATTTCTCCTCGGTCCCAAGTTTGCCTCTCTGGCTGAGAGTCAAAACGGAAATGGCGACGCAGGCCGCGATCAAAGATGGAGAGTTGCTATCTACGGAGATATGGAAAGTGCAGAGCACGCGAAGACACGGGTCTTGATCTTCATTGATCGGCTGGTAGGTGGATAGTTTAAACCCTCGACCCAGCTGATACTAACACAATGCTAGCTCGGGCGTGTGGTTGATGGAACCATGCTTGAACTGTCCTTGCACACGGTCATCTGCGGCCGTTCCCGGAAGAATATCAAGCTCATCGAGTCGACCACCAATACCGCCATCTATTTCCCGCCTCCGTTTTCACAAGTCTACCGATACTGCCCCAATGGAGCCCAGAGACGGAATCCCGAAGAGATCTTCATCACCGGGGAAACACCACAAAACATCGCCCTGGCAAAGCAGAAAATTCATGAGCTCGTGACTCGGACTCGGCTCTTCATGAAGGATGCGGTGGTCTCGGCTGCGAAGATTGACAGCATTCTCTTGACCAGGTTGGATAAGGTCCGGAAGATCATGGAGACCAACGGCACATTCATCCAATTTCCTGCTCTAGCTTCTCAGCGTAACATGATCCGCATTCAGGGTGTCGAAGGGCTCCATGTTGAGCGAACCGTTCGAGATGTCATGGCTCTGGTACGTTGATATTATGTATATCCTCCACAAGTCTCTGCTAACAGTGTTCAGACGGGCCAGTTCTACAGCGCTTCTTGGTGGATTCAACAAGCGGATACCATGCAACAACCATCCCCGGTTAATACTCGAACGATGCTCTCAGATATCTGTGCTAACTCAGACGCTGATATAACTTTCGATAAGCTTACCTTCACGATCACAGGTTCAGATGATGCTGTCAAGGCTGCGTTGATGGTGATTTCCGATATTAAATTTGTGACGCGTTCTCAGTACCAGATCAGGGTGAAAATCGAGCTCGCAAATGAGCATAAGGAATTCGTTAGTGGCAAGAAGAATGGCAAGATCAATAAGATTATGGGGCAAAGCAACGTCCAGATCATCTTCGACGGATTCAATGAGTACAACTTCAACATCGATGTCTGTTCCGGCTCTTACGAAGCCATGAAGTCTGGCTTGATGTTAGTCGAGCAGGAAATGCCAGCATCGATCTCGTTCCATGTACCTGACCAATACCACAAACGGATCATCGGGATCGGAGGACAACATATCCAACGCATCATGAAGAAGCACTCCGTGTTTGTCAAGTTTTCCAATGCGATGGATCGCGGAGGTGCCGGGCGCGAAGATGACGATATCAAGGTCGACAACGTTATCTGCCGTACACCGGCCCGTAATGCCCAAAACCTGGAGCTGGTCAAGTCGGAGATTCTCGACATGGTTGATCAGGATGATTCTGAGTACACTTCCCAGGTTGTGAATGTCGATCGCCTCTATCATCGTCAACTCATCGCCCGTCTGAAGGACCTGGAAAACCTGGAGAGGAAATGGAACTGCAAGATTCTCTTCCCGAGTACCGAAAAGGCCAGTGATGATGTGACGGTTTCCGGCCCAGAGTGGCAAGTTCCTCACTGCGTCGACGAATTCCTCGGCATGGTCCCAGACAGTCACGAACTGGTCCTGGCACGTACGCCGGAGTTGATGAAGTTCCTCGAGTCCAAGCAGTTCAAAACAGAATTGGTCTCTAAGCTCAAATCGCAGTACGTAGTTGAGGTCCAGGTTACGGAAGATGAGAACGAAAAGACAGAAGATGGTGGACCTACCGTGACCTTGTTGTGGGCCTTCACTCGAAACAATGCGGGTGGGGTGAGGGACGCGATCGACTTCCTCACCTCGAACCTTGCCTCGGCTGGTATCGAGGTGACGACTGTGAAAGGCGTCATTCCCCGACCAAAATCCGATTCTTTTGAGGAGTCGCTGCCATTTTTCAACTCCAGGATCTTGCAGCATGCCCCTGCTCCCGTCTCCACGGACTCGCCGACCAAAACCTCTTTTGGTGACGACGTTGCCCGCGAGAGAAGTACCATCTTTGATAAACTTCGTAAGCCTGGTAGCATGACTTCAATCTCTTCTTTCTTGGATCGCCGCAAGAACAGCTCTCAGTCGCCCGGGGGGTTCTTCAAGAATGGCTCGAACAACGTGTCAAAGTCATCCTTGATCTCCATCGAGTCGACCAGGAGCTTCAATGCAGACCGCAACCCATGGAACGACAGTGGTGTCAATTTGCCGGACGACGATACTACTCCATGGCCCACGCGCCATTTTGGTAATGGCAGTGGTAGCGGCAGCAGCATCATCAGCGGCGAACACAAATCCTCTTTGTTACAACATCCAGGCGATGCAACACCTAGACATTCGATGCGGGCTTCCACCGATAGTGGCCGCCCTTCAACCTCCCATTCAACAAACTCAGGATACCCGGGACCCCTCGGCCCACCGCGTTCTTAATTGGCGTATTTTTTCTATCGTTTTCTAGAGTCATTGTGCAGTGCATTGGCTGGATATATACCCTGGTGCGCAATACCCGAATACCAAGTTTGTGCTTTTTGCTTTCCCATTTCTGGTTTTCCTGGTCATTTCTCTTTCCATTTCGCATCTCTTTTACAGAAAAGTCAGGGGCGTCCGACAGTTGAGAAACACATATAGAAGACTGCGCGTGTCGGGGAGAGAGGAAATACCAATTTGTTTTGGGTTCTGATATTGCTTGCGTGGGGATTAGTCGCTTCTTTTTTTTTCACTCCACTCCCTTCGTTTAGTATGATGGGTGGTGTAGCAGACTGGCAAATGATGCACGAAGGGTGATGATGGTTTTTCAGGGTTGGAGAATGGAGAAATGAGCGACGGGGAGGATGCTGGACTGTGGTGCGTGTTTACGATACCCATGCAATGTTGAGAAAGCAAAAGTGATAAAACAATACTCCCGGTTCTCTATACTTCTGTGCTTCTGCGCTTCCGTGCTTGTGACGGCCGAAACTGCATTTGATCCTGTCTTCTTTCTTACCCATCTTATATACTGCTATCTTGCGGAGTTCGCTTTTGCTCTTCCAATAGTGGGGTCCAGGTGTATCTCCATTATCCCTGCAAGCATTTACAACATCTGATCTCCAACTCCGAACACGGAACCCGACTCCGCATTCTAGCGCCATTGGGTGTGACAAAAGCTGACGGGTTCCCTCTTCCAAATCTGAGCTCTAGTTCCGCCTTTCTCTCCTGGGAACCATAGCTGCACGGTACCGGACTTCAATTCCGTGTCGCATCCGCTTCCGTTTGAAAAATGTCTTCCAGTCCAAGGGTTGGCAAGCTGCCTCGGCGTCGGAATGGCAAGGAGCAAGCGTGCGAGCCATGTCGCCTTGCCAAAATTGCCTGCGACCATAGTCTTCCTGTATGTCACCGTTGTATAAGAAGGAAAGTGCCCTCGAAATGTGTATACTTGCCGGCTCCGATGACCCGTCCTGGTCCGGATTATAGAACACGATCTGAGCCAGTTTCGAGCTTGACCGCTCTCCCGCCCACTCCCTCGGACTCGAATTCTCCTGTCATTGCTCTAGCTAAATCTCGCTCGCAAGACGACGTTGCGAAACCGACGCCCGAGTCGGGTCCGTTTATCAAATCTGGTGGTTTCTTTGGTGAGCATTCACCGATTCTGCTTGGCTCGACTCCCCCCACGACTATGAGAGGAATGAACCCTAGAACAAGTGTCTTCCATGAGCAAATTCCAAATAGCTTCGCCTCGTTGCTGCCTCGTTCCCTTATCTATCGCCTCGGTGTCGTGTAAGCATAGCTAATCAAACCAGGCCCGACCAACTTCTCAGCGGTGTTCATAGAAAATAAGGAAAACCTCGGAAATGAAGACATCCAGATCTCAAATGACTCCGAGCCATACGTGGCTTCATACGAGTCCCTCCAATCCCAGACATTTCTCATGATTGCAGGAAAGGAGCCGCGAGGCTCACCACGAGTAGCGCTGGGTGCCAAGGTCCTCCGGTCGCTCCCGGATCAACAGACTTGCAAGTTCCTGTTTGAATGGTATTACGAAAAGGGGCACGAGTCGAGTTTCCCCAAGCGGGGGATCCTGACCATTGCGAAGTCCATCTGGACGACCTATCCGTCGCACATGAAGGAGCCGAGGCGGGCGGACGATCTGGAGGAGATGTCGAGGGACCTGTGCAAGAATGCCGAGAAGGCGCTGGAGGAGTTTGACGATTATGAGGATTGGGTGAAGTCGTGTAGCGGGGTGAATATGAGGTGGGAGTCTCTTGGGATGGCGTTTGGGGCGCTTACGACGGCGATATTGTCCTTATGCGAGAAGGATGCTTTTTTTAGCACGCAGCGGGGGGATAGGCGGAGTAGGAGGGCTTTCTCTATCGAGATGAAGGATTGTGTTCAAGCGTGCATTACGCTGTCGAATTATATGGATCTGATCAACATCAACATGGTTGCGCTCCTGTGCAAGAACTTGATTCTTCAAACGGTTATTAGTGGGGATGCTAGTAAGTCAGAAATCTTTAGATATCTCGATCGCCCTAATGTTTCCAGGTCTTGTTGTCTGGAGGCAGCTCGGAGATCTAATCAGTGCCACCACGGCGCTGGGTCTCCATCGGCAAGCAGAAAGTCCAAAGGTTACGTTCCTCTCGGAAACGAAAAAGCGGTTGATCACCTGCATCTTCAACATCGACAAGGGGTCCTCGTTACTAACTGGCAGGCCACCGGCGTTAAATTATCGATATACGAGATTCAAGATCCCGCTAGATTTGAATGATGAAGCACTCATGCGTGGTGGTGAGGCTCTACAAGAAGCTCTCGATGGCCTGGACGCCAATGGATGGAACAAGGCAGGGACCATTCATCAAACAGCCACTTGCCGAGCCCACGGCCTCTCCTCTCCGATTCTCAACGAGGTTCTCGAGATGTCTCTTGGGAACCCCGAAGATTGCACGGGGGAACGGATCAAGTCAGTATTCAAATATCTAATATCTCTGCCCTATCCAACTAACCCCACCCCCCCAGATATTTCATGGACCGTCTCCAAGCCGTCTACGCCAACTACCCCCCCTGGCTACACTTCAGATTCTCCGACCTCTCCAACCCAGACTGCACCGACCAAGCCCTCTGGAAACGGCTCACCCTCCGCCTCATCGGCCTCGAGCACCGGCTCCTCCTCGAGCGCCTCGCGCACAAGTACGGCGTCCTAGACGGACAATCGATGATCGACTGCGCGCGCGAGCTCCTCGAGCTCACGGTCCTGCTCTGGGTCAAGCGCGACCGCTTCGTCGAGTACCACCACGACTACGACTGGATGCTCATGTGCTGGGGCATCCCGTCCAGCGGCGTGCTGTGCGTCGAGCTGCTCAAGCAGATGAAGCAAGCGCCCGGGACGCCCAACGCGCTGCGCATCCCCCGCTCGGAGGTCGTGCAGAATCTCAGCCTGCTCATCGGGTTCTTGGAGTGGGTCAAGCCCGCGGCGGGGAATTACCAGCTGTGCATGCGCATGCGGATTATTATCAAGAGGATCCTGGATCAGATCTTGAATCCGATGGAGCCTGGAGGGGTGGGGGGCGCGGGGAGTAATAGCAGTAATAATAATAATAGCGCGCCGAGCTCGACGCAGGAGTCGAATAGTACGGCGGCGGCGGCGGGGAGCGCGGGGAGTGAGGGGGGCGGGGGAAATGGTGGGAGTGCGGGGAATGGCGTGGGTGGCGGGTTTGAGGCCGGGCAGCCGTGGGATGCGGCGGCGGCGGCGGCGGCGGAGGAGGAGGTGGATAATATGGATTGGTTGAATAATGTGGATTGGTCGCGGGGGCCGTGGTTTGATCTCGGGCAGGACTTTTCGGCGGCGAGGTGGGGGTGAGGTGGGGGATGAGGTGGAAAATCTAACAGGTATATAAGATATCAAATTGTATTCTTAATAGAGGGTAGAGGAAGTCATAGTCACAATAGCAGCAGTAATACTAATTCGCAACCAGCAGATCCCACGCCCGCAGTCCCAGGACCTCCTTCCCAGACCTCCCCCGGGGTACGGAATCATGCTAAGCTAAGGATTTAGATATATACATAGATACATATGATACACACAACCAATACAAAGCAATTAATTCAACCTCGAGCACGCACGACTTTCCAGCCTTTCATCATTATCACCATCACCATCAAAACCTCCCCCCCTTTACAATACCCGAACTCCATGCCTGTTTATAAATTAGTCGACGAAGTGAATATGCATGCTAAAGCAATAGAAAGGGTAAGTAAGGTGTATTAGTTAGAGAGGAGAGGGTTATAAGTACACAAACCACCCTATGTTCTATCTAAGCTTACTCTTATTTACCTTACTTACCTTACCTTACTTACCTTCCCTACCTTCCCTACCTTCCCTACCTTACCTCCCCCACCTCACCCACCCCAACAACAAAAGCAAAATGGAAGAAGACTATAATTGATTAATTAATTAATTATCTAATCAATCAATTAACCAACATAAAAAAAAACATATCACCCGTCCAAATACCAAGATCCCTCCTTATCTCCTCCTCTACCTCCTCTCTACCCCCTCCCCCAGCGTAGATCCAAGTGTCAAACGGCGCACCTTTTAAGTTTAAGAGGCTGGAGAAGTTATAGAGGAAAAGAAGAAGGAATGAAAGGAGAAAAGCAAGAAGGAAAGGAGGAAGGAGGGAAGGAAAAAAGGAAAAAAGGAAAGAAGGAAGGAAGGAAAGGAGGAAG